>JACXGI010001944.1:0-14861 GCA_016801175.1 Esox masquinongy | reverse complement strand
TAACACTGCTTGCGTCAGAAAGGTCTCAACTTTGTTGGCTTGACAGCTCCACTCGTGTCAGCTGTTGACAGTGTCCTCAACAGTGGTCAGAAGAATGTTGAAAATGTTAAACCAATTGGGTTAGCTTTGAAACTCCTTTAAGTGGGGTGGCAGGGTCGCCTGGTTGTTGTGAGCATTGGGCCAGGAAACGATAATAAATACTCCATCTGTGAAATCATAGACACCAAACAGGCATCATAACCAGGAGGTACTGACAGTGAATAAGTGTGAATTTATGATTCACCAAATGCAACACAACATAATATCTACAGTGCTGCTTGAAAGTATGTGAACCCTACAGGGATGGTCATGTTTTAATGTAAAACCCCAAATCGTAATGAACACAATTGCCTTCTAAACAAATGATTTCTTGTGTGCAAAAATATGTAAACCCTTCCATTCAATAGCTTGTGGAACCTCCAACTGCACCTCCGTTAGCAGCGATATCCTATAGCCAATTCTGTGAGGTTTTGAGGATGTCTGGCATGTACTGCCTGTTTCAGTTCCTGCCACAGCATCTCGATTGGATTATGGTCAGGACTTTTTATCCAAAAGCCCTTCTTTGGTAGGTTTGCTTGAATTCATTGGGTCATTGTCTTGTTGGAAGACCCATTTTTGGACCAGCTTTAGCTCCTTGACTGATGACCCGACGTTCTGTTTGAGACTCTCCTGGTATACCGCAGAATTCATGGTTTTCTTAATGAAGTGCAGTTGACCAAGTACAGTGGAGGAAAAGCAGCCCCAGATCTTGAAATTCCCAACACCATCCTTGACTGTTGAGATAAGGTTCTTTTGGTTGCAAGCAGCGTTGGGTTTTCGCCAAATATAACGGTTTTGATTGTGACCGAAAAGGTAAATTTTAGACTCATCTATCCAGAGAATGGACTTCCTAAATCCTTTGGGTTTGTCCAGGTGGTTTTGGGGGAAGTTCTT
Source organism: Esox masquinongy (assembly GCA_016801175.1). Taxonomy (NCBI): domain Eukaryota; kingdom Metazoa; phylum Chordata; class Actinopteri; order Esociformes; family Esocidae; genus Esox; species Esox masquinongy. The sequence goes on along the minus strand of JACXGI010001944.1, from coordinate 13,889 downwards.
CTGGGGAAGTGGCTTCTTCCTACCAATTCTCCCATGAACGCTATTTCAATTCAGTGTTCTTATTGTTGAATCATGCACAGTAACCTGAGATGCAGTAAGGGACGATGTTTCTTGTCTCTATTTATCAGAGTCCCGTCCAAACTGTATCCTACAGATCCCCCCCCCCCCTTTGATTGAATTCCTTTAATTAGTTCATTTGGTACCCAATTATTTACCCACCTGATTCTACTTACATACTTGATTTAACCAATGTAACTTGTTTTTCATTTATTTTTGCACCTGCACACCTTAATTTTAATTGAAATATAAATATAAACCTGTTGTGTCAGATAAAAAATGACTGATTCTGATTAAATAAAGATTTTGTGCTGAACACTAAACAAATCTATAATTGCACAGGGGGTTCACATATTTTCAAGCATCACTGCAGGTACGTTTGTATCTGTATCTGAAATTGGAATTTAGCTCTAAGAAGTTGAAGATAAAAAATGGTGCTGATCGTAATATAAACACGTGGCCATCTAGAATGACAAATGTATGGATGTATATGATGATAATAAAGTCCTTCCATTTTCTAGGCCCTGATTATATAAAGCAGAGGTTCAATGAACCGATTGAACCTATTGTCCAAGAGGAAAAGAAAGAGAAGTCCCCCTCAAGTAGCCCTCATTTCTATCGTAAAGGCACAACTCCAGACCAATCTCCCACCGCAAGTCCCCAGCCCTCTCCTCCATCAACACCCCTGCTAGCACCAGCTCCGGAGCCTAAGAAAAACTTCTTCAACAAGCTGGCCTCAAAGCCAGGGAAAGAGAACCATACCACCGTACCAGAGAGCCAGGTCGCCGCAAAGGCAGTGTCCAAGACATTGTTGAAACAGGAAGTAAGTCAGGAAGTGCCTCCTCAAACGCAACCGTCCAAGGTGGATTTAGCCCCCACCAGTCCTGGTAATGGACAGCTGCACACTGACACTGAGTACCACGGCTACTATGTGAAGGCAGACATAAAGATCCCCCCAGATGAACCGGAGGGAGAAGAGGAGCATGTGACCTCATCCACCCTCGCTCGGATGCCACCGCCTCCAAAGCCTACAGTGCCGTACAGAGCACCCACCCCAAAACCTTTAGCGCCAAAGTCATCTGCCAAAGAAACCAAACCTGAGCCAAAAGTTAAGAAACAAGATTCGTATAAGCAAAAAAGCCTAGCCGAAACTAGGAAACAAGCCAGCTTGGAAATCACCACGGATTTGGTAGAGGAAGAGTCAGTAAGTAACTCAATGTACTGTATGATGATGAATATGGGAAAACTGAAGCAAAGAGAAAGAAAGGTGTCATTTCAGAATGACATGTAAAAGGTAGTCTAATTTTCAGTGATAACACCCAGCTGACTTTTTAATGCCATTATTGAAATGTTCCTATATCTTTGTCTTTTCTGCAGGGTCCTAACTCAATACTGGTTGCCCTTGTAATGCTGTTGAATATTGGTCTAGCAATAATTTTTGTTCATTTTTTAACCTGACGGAATCTGAACCGAGGTAAGATTTACCTTAATAACATGTATTCAGATGATATGCATTGTAGAGTATTGTGAGTTTTTGTTCCCTTACATTTTTGTAAAGTTTTACAAAAAAAAGTCAGATACATTAAGTCTGAATGTGATTCTATTAACCCTATAACTGTTTTGACCCTTCAGTGAACTCATCAAAACTAGCGGCATAGGCCCCTAACTCTCTGCAGTTGTGTCAACGGCCTTTAAAAATGGCGCCATTCAGGGACAGACACAGGCAAAGGAAGACTGGAAATAGAGCGAAACACGGGAGAAAGATGAGACCAGGAGCATTCGGCCCGAGGCTGCCCGGGTTCGCTGGTGATGATTTGTGACTCGCCTGGGTTCGGTGAAAGCTGAAGCAAGCAGTCGTGAAAGCAAAAAAAAGAAAAGAAATATATATATATATATCTGCTGATCCAAGCTGTTACCAGTCAAGTGCGTAGCCACTCCATCTGCCCTGATGGGGGGATAGGGGAACCGGGGGGTTGGGGGGTGTTAGAGGGGGGCTTGGTGGTGAGGGTGCTTTACTGGATATGTTCAGAGATGCACTTTTGGTTGACAGGAGCTAACAGCTGCCTTACTATTTTGCTGTCTGACGTTTTAGTGGGGAGATGCAGTGGACAAGGCTGTCAGAGGGATGTGCTTCAGCAGATACCGCCGTGGTGGGAGTGTGTCTCGGTGTGTCTTGGTGTTGGCTATAATATTCACTTGGTAGAGAAGGAACCATTCATGTTTGGAAGTGGCACTCACCAGTCTTATTCCATTCCCCACTGCTAAAGCCTTGTCTAACTGCTCTTGTTGGGACATGCTTGTGCATGGAGCTGTTTCAAATGCATTTGTTTTGTGTAATTGTTAGTAACCGTTTTTTTTTTCTTTGTTTTCGCCCCCTTTGTTTGCTCTTATGTATTACTAATTATCAAGAGAGAATTTTATTTATTTTTCTGATCTGTGCAGCTTTCTGATCTTTCAAATCCTAATGAAGTTCCATAAAGCCTGTGTAATGTAAAGCAGATACAATTGAATAGAAATCGTGTTGTTTAATTCCAGTTATTTTGAAAAGTAAGGAGATTGTAAGGATGTATGCTTAAATCCTAAATTAGCAAGTAATTTATATAGAACTGAAGAATGTTCACAAGAAGAATGTTTTTTTATCAACTTGATTGTTTTTGACTTGTCGTGGGCTCGAGGCTAAATACATGTGATGGCGAGTTATTGGATGACATAGTCAACGAACAATTCATTTTATGATTAATGTAATTCAAAACTAACTCAGTGATAGTTAATTGCTTTTTCTGATTCAAGAAAACACAATGTTTACCGTCATCAATTGAGCCACAAATAGGTAGTCATACAGTATACAGTGTTAATTCTAGATACTGACCCTATATTGCATCAAATCTGTACTTGTAATTTAATTGATTTTAACATAAGAGGCTAAGTACTATCGTTTTTGAAGTGGGTTGAACTTACAAATAGTTTTCCTGATGCAGTCAAGGATCAATGTGCAAGAAATGTGTAAATTGTTTCGTACAATCAACAGTTATTTTTGCAATAATGTACAGGTTTATGAATTTCCAACTTTTTTTCTTTTTTCTTTTTTTGCCTTCAACACTGATTTATTGCCACATAAACACATTGGAAACATTTCAACATGGTGAGAATACGTTAGTATAAAGTGATTAGTTAGGCATGATTTTATTTAAGAAATATACAATTATGTTTGATTTTGTCAAATATGAGTAGATTATATGTGCATGGGTTAGTTGATTTATGTCAATTATTTTGGATAATACTTTGGCGTCTTTAATTTGGCCAAGACAACATCCCAGCCAACCAACACTGGATTTCAAACTAACTTATTTGCACGGTTATGCAGTCTAAATCTCAAAGCCCCTCTCTAAAATAACACTTTGTGAAGTGTTGTTGAATACATTCAGGTAGAGTAAGGTAGAGATATAGTTGGCTAAATGTTTAAATGGGTATCTGTTAGAACATCAGAAAGATGTTCCAGTTTACTTTGGAGAAGTCAGAGAAGAGAGATTCATTGTCTTAAATATTTGAAAATGTTTATATACAGTGGATTGAATAAGTATTCACCCCCTTGGGACTTGTGCATATTTTTTTGCATTACAAAGTGGGAATTGATTTTTTTCTCCACACAATATTCTTTAATATCAAAGTGGAAAGCAAATGTCTTTTTTCATATATATTACAGTCAGAACTGTAACTTGGGCACTCAGGAACATTCACAATTTTCTTATGCAACTCCAATGTAGATTTTGTCTTGTTTTTGTTGCTTATCGTCTTGCTAAAAATATTCCTCTCCCAGTGTCTGGTGTAAAGCAGACTGTAGCAGATTTTTTTTTACCTATGCTTAGCTGCATCCTGTTTCTTTTTATCTAAAAAAACCTCAGACTTTGTTGATGTCACGCATACCCATATCATGAAGCAGCCCCCACGATGCTTGAAAATGAAGCAGTTACTCTGTAATGTTTTGTGTTGGAAGAGTTCCATAATTAAGGCTTTGCATTTAACCCAAAAAAGTTATAAGGCTTTTTTTGACGAAGTATTACATTAATGCATTGTGTCATATATGATGCATGTTATGGATTATTTTACCTTTTCAATATTTTGGATCTATTTTTTACTCAGTAATTTAGAATATTATTGTGAAGTCACTACAACGTGGTTTCCTTCCTTACTAGCAGCTTAGATAATGAGGGCGACTATTTCTTTGATTTTTCTGGGTGGTTTATTACATCATCCACAGCCTAATTATTACCTGACCATGCTTAAAAAGATACTCTATGTATGATTCTAAATGATTTATCTATGAATCACAGCCCTTTTTATGAGTCTTCCAAAAAAGATTTGTCTTTGTAGTTGAATCTTTGCTTGAAATTCAATACTTCACTGAGGGACCTTAGACATTGTTTAATGTGTGAGGGACACAGGAAGGGGTTGTCGTTTGAAAAATAATGTAAATCCCTATCATGTCCCACAGAGTGAATCCATGTAATTTATGTAATTTGTTAAGCCATATAACTCCTGAACTAATTTAGGCGTGCCTAAAAATAAGGGTAAATAGTTGTGCAATTTGTAGTTCTATTTTTCTAAATACATTTTTTAAGCATTTGTAGAATTTAATTTTTTTATTATTATTTGTGTTATTACTATAATCTCTGTTTTTAGCATATATATTATTTTGTCCACTTTTTCCACATTTTTGTCGCCTTCTCAATTTTGGGACTTCCAATTCGAAATGTTGGCCTTGCTTCATCGCAGCATCTTCCAGCTGGTTCAGGAGAGTCGAAGGTCAAGGCATGTCCTCCGATACACATCCTGTTAAGCAGCTCTGCTATTTCATACTGCTCGCTCAACAAAGTAGGAAGAGTTAAGCAATGACAAGGCAAGTCAGCTTTGTCTGACATCCACCCCACCAAGTCAGGATGGTGCTGAGCCAATTTGCTCCACTTTCTTACAGACCGTGGGACACTAAACTGAACTGCGAGGTAGTGACTTTACCACTACACAGTCGGGAGACCCAGAATTCTGGAATATTTTGTCTAGATGTGTCACTAAAATGTAACAGAATTCATGTTAATCATTGATTTTGTAATGCCACAACATTTGAAAAAGTCCAACGGGGTTTAATACTTTTTCAATCCACTGTATATACAATATATATGAAATATATTTTGTGTGCTTAGCAGCATGCAGATTTGGTTTTATTTTATGAGTAAGTATTGTTTAGTTAAAACTGAATGAAATGTATTATATTTAAAATGTGTACATTTTGGTTTACTGTGGACAGGTGTAAGGGATTAATTTTCAGTAGTTATGGTAACAATTCATTGCAACATTGTTGAAAGTATGGTATGAAGAGGATGTGATGGACGTGTCAGTTGGAGATCAGGACAGTGATGTTGTGAGGTTTTGGTCAGATTGACTGCCACATCATGTTTGTGAAATGGGAAGAGAGCACCATTAGGGAAAATGACTACAGATATGTTTATTACTACTTTTTTGAATGTAAAGAAATAAAGAACAAGAGCACAGGCCAAGTTTAAAGTGGATAGAACCATGAACAATTAATTTATTTTTCTTGTCTAAACAGTATTTGCACAGCTATGTATAAGGCTATTTTCTACTAATTATACCTGATGCTCTAACCATTTTTCCCAAAATGACGAGCTGTTATTACCATTTAGTCAAATTAACAGTCTTTATATGTTTTATTTTTATGTCAATGTCCATTATGTACAATTTCTAGACCTTTCTACAATGCACAACTGAGAGTCTGTTGGTATTTTTCTAAAATGTACTTAAAATTGTATTTTGGAAACTAGCCTGTAAACTTTCGGAAAATGTCTCACAATTTGATAGATATTTTTATTCATAATAAAATATAATTGGTGATTTTAATATCAATTAAAAATGAAGGAACTCGCATACAAGGAATACCTATGAATTCAAAATAAACAACGTTAAGCTATATTGGACAAAGAATTGTGACCACAATGACTTTGATGTATTTTGGGGTTGTTCCCCTCAAGAAGAATTAAAAGTGAGTTTACATGTTTATTTTTTGTCTCTGTGATCTTTTATGAGTCAAAGCATGTTTTCTGTTGCTATTCATAATTTGGCTAACTGAAAGTCAGGATCTGAAAAGAGATGTCTCACACTTGACTACCAATGTTTGTGCTGGTAGTCAAGTAAACAGCAATAATATCCCACTCAGTTTACGCTTAATATGCTTTTTCCCTCCCAACACCCTGGTGTAACACTTTAAATTATGATTGTACTCAAGCATATAATACCGCAACTTATTAAACATATGAACATTGCCGGTGAGCAGACAGAAGAGTTTCCTATTGCTTAAGTTGATCTGCCATAGGACCAAGCAAACTATTTTATTAGGACCAGTCTAGCCCCTCCGGGTGTGAAAACTGGCCCTTGTCTGAGGGACTGCGATGGTCATCCTGAGACTAAAATAGTGTCCAACAGCTGCTGCTGCTCGGATAGGGTCGGATTTAAAAGCATTGGGAAGAAAACTTGTTCACTGACCAACGTTTGGTTCCTTTCTCTCAGTGTCCATTAACGTTCGTAGGGGATGGTTGTTTAGATAAAACACACCCTTATGATGAGTTAGCCATAGAAACTCCTAAATACTTTTCCTCTAGGGGAAAACCTCCTGAGAGTTCATGCGCTGTAAGGCGTAACGATATGTCTGGCTTGAGAATAGGATTGTGTTTGTCATACTTGTTTCCATTATGAAGGCACCCCCTGGGCACTACGGGCCCCCCCTCCGATTATAAATGTTACATTTTTCTTTACTGACCTCACTGCAAAGTGGTAATGAAACATACTATCAAATACAGTCATGTGAAAAGTATACCCCCAGGAAAGTTGTCTTCTTTTCACGTATTTGGACACATATCTGGGCTAAACTCCAACCACATTCATTGACAAAGGTGACCCAGTTAAAATATACCAAATAATAGATTTCAAACCAATTAGGTCATTAAAATAAAGAGAAATGCAATTTCTTTATGTGGAAAAAATACAACCCTACATTAACCATTTCAGAAAATGGTGAGAATTTTGATCAGATACACCAAAAACAGGACCAAATTATTAGAAAATCAATGGAGAGTAACTCGGGAGGTTCCAACCCTCCCACAATAAATGTCAATACTGACGAGTGAACTGTCAGTATTAGAAACGGCAACAAACTTCGTCCACATGGGAGAAGGCTCTGCTCTCAAAAAAGAATATTAATACATGACTGACCCAGTTAAAAACCTAAACTACTGGAACAATGTGATCTTCACAGGTTAGTCAAAGTTGGAATTGTTTGGCTGCAATGCCAGATGCTGTGCTGGGTGAAAACTGAGCACTGCTTTTGAACAGAAGAACCTCCTACCAGCCATAAAGCATGGAGCAGGTGGCATTAAGGTTTGGGGCTTCTTTGCTGCCTCACGGCCTGGCCAACCTGTCATCATTTAGTCAACCATGAATTCCATACTGTACCAGAGATTTCTTGAGGAGAATGTGAGAACATCTGACAAAAAGCTAAAGCTGAACATGGATCTGATAGCGGGCCATGCATACAAAGAAAGCCCTCAAACTTGACACATTTAAAGCAGTACTGTTAAGAGGATTGGAACAAAACTTCCCAGTTCCTGTTAGAGACTGATATATAGTTAAAAAGCAGCTACATAAAGGAATTTCAGCCAAAGCGGTCAGCATCATCTATTGAAACTATGGGTATACTTACTTTTTCAAATCCAGTCAGTGTCTTTGCAGAGGATTGCATAAGTTAAGAATGTCTGGAAAAAGTTAAAGAACACACCAATATGAAACAATAAGAAAAAGGTACTGTAGCTATTGCTGTAGCCAACTATGTTAGTGAGCTATGCTAGCAAGCTAGTTCACCAACAGTAGCTTGCTTCAACTTTGAGGAATTTCACCAAATAATTAACTTAGGCCAAATCCATGTCTGGAATTCATTTGACATTATTGTTATGAAATAGTCTTTGCTCAGACTGACCTTGAGTTTTTGTGTAATAGTATGAACATTTTGCAATCGTATTTGATCCTTAGGTAATCAAGTGATATATTCCTGCAGTGTGAGAAATACACAGGCCTATGACGCAAGTAGTTTAATTGTATAAATGAAATTACAAAGGTGTGAAACATTATCAATTCACCTCATGCTTTTTCTTCAGGTACCAAGTAATGTATGATCGTCCCAGGTGTACTACTGAAAATGATTCTACTGTCAGCACAAAGACCTTTACCTGCCTCCACTGCTGTCCATGTAGCAAGTCTTTCCATTGGCTGCACTGCTGGTTGGTTTCTGTAAAAAATCAGCTACACTGGTGGACTGCTCTTGTAGTACAAGGGGGTTTCTGGGATCTGGCCAGTGTTCCACCGCTAAAGACCGCTAAGTAAGACCCAACGCAGACAAAAAAAAAGATTGTAATTGTATTCCGAGATGTGTCATGCCTAAGAACAACTCATAGCTATGGTATATTGACCATATCCCACAACCTCTCGTTGCCTTATTGCTTAAATTCTGAACCACCCAAAGTGAGTGTTTTCCATTCAGAAAATAACAGTTTCATATTTCATAGCAGGTCCTTTACCTCTAATGCTGCTGATAAAGACATCTTAGGAGATAACAACAAGACTACTTACCTCTTCTGCTGCTGATAAAGATTCATCTTCGGACATAACAGCAAGACTACTTCCCTCTTCTGCTGATGATAAAGATTCATCTTCGGAGATAACAGCAAGACTACTTCCCTCTTCTGCTGCTGATAAAGACACATCTTCGGAGATAACAGCAAGACTACTTACCTCTTCTGCTGCTCATAAAGATTCATCTTCGGAGATAACAGCAAGACTGCTTACCTCTTCTGCTGCTGATAAAGAAACATCTTCGGCGATAACAGCAAGCCTACTTACCTCTTCTGCTGCTGATGCCAGTGATGCTGAAAGTGATGCTGGTGAGTTAACATCAACATGCTGCGCTATTGTCTGTACATTTTACAGACCTTATTTTGAGGGGGGTTTTCTATTCAAAGAGATATCTGCTGCTTGCAGGTCCCTCAATGCTTACGTGCATTAATTGCACAAGAAATTTGATTTGATGTTATAAACTGCCAGGGAACCATACAAAGTGTACTAAATACATTGCTAAATTGCTAAAATGTAAATATTTTGCCTGAGGAGAACTATTAGCTGTAGTGTTATTACATTTTAAAATAAGTAAGATTTAGATATATAGTTTACCTTTTAAAGTACCTTCATGGAGTTTTAATTAGTAAATTAGTAGTTAGTAGCGTAATAGCTTATTTTATTCTGTACTGTTAATTATTCATGTAAATGTTCTTTGGACATTGTTACACTTAGAGGTTACACATTATAATGTAATGGGAGTGTTCCAATAATGTTCCTGACTTTTTTTACACTCAGGTTTTAATAAATGATTCTGTTGCCTCTAACAAGCCCCTTGAGTATTTTTGTATTTGCATGCTTATTTGTTTGTCTTTAAATGCTTGTGTGCTGTCATTATACAAACGTTTATAAAGTAAAACTTTATTCTGTGAGGGGGGCCTCCAAATCAAAGCAACTCCACCTATTCTTTTGCCTCACCAATTCAAGCTGGGGAGCACATTTGAGAAAACAAACCATAACTCTATCCTTAAACCTTATCCTAACCTTATACTTAATTAAGTTGGGTAATTTCATTTAGAATACATTATTTTACATTATATTACACCTAATGCCTGTCTGCTGTCTTTGAATAACTAACCAGTAAAGAAGGGTATACATTAATTTAATAGTATTTGATATGAATTTGAATGGCTGACTAAAGATAATGGGTGGGGTTGATTTATCCTGGGTGGAGTTTCGTAAACATTTGGCAGTAGTGCCTCCCAGGCCCATTTTAGGGCATTTTGTCCTTCCTGCCAGTGGCCCCCAGGCACATTTGTCATGTGGACAATAATTATCGCTCCATTTCTCCAAGCCTAGCCTGTAGAACATACTGATAGCTACATTGACATGTCATCAACAAGTCCACCGCCAGTTGCTTTAATTTTCTCCATACATTAATGTTGGTGATGTAACAATACCAGAGTGAATCTGGCAATTCACTATGAAATTAAGCACCACAAACTATGAAAACAGAGACACATATTACATTTGTATTAGTTACCATTCGGCTGTATACTTTATAGCGGTGTCAAGTCAATTGCATATCTGTTTTCATTTAACATCATGATACATTTTGGAAACTATTAGAAATAAACAGAATATTGCGAGACCAGGGTTCCAATCCTGCTTTCAGATTAGCTTAGGAGTCATATTTAGCCGTTTAGAATTGAGTGCTCAGGAGACCATGGTCACTGCTCAGCCAAGCAGCTAGCAAGCTACGAAATTATAACTACCCTGTTACTGATGAATGTGTTTCATGACACTTGTTTGCTGTTTCTGGTCGATGTATAGTAGGCCTATCTTATGACACTACACACATAAAAATGTGCATCATTTGAAAAAAAGTTATTCTAAAGGAGCACCATTACTGTGGAAACAATATGTGCTCATCTTTATCCGAATGCCCTGTTTTTGTCAGACATTGTTGTGCAACACAACATTCTGTTATGTTCCCTGCCTTTCAGAGATTTCTGGATCGATTCTGTTGGAAATAAAATAACATCTGGACTGAATGCATTGACGGAAATTGGTCTTCTTCCATAAAAATGCATCACTAAAGTGTTTCTGACATACAGTACTGTACATTAGTGGATGCATTGATGGAATCAGCTAGAATCATGCTTTTCAGATTTGGTGAGTGTTTTGACCTTTCCTTAAAGATGCTAAAGTGGCAGCCATTGTAAAACCTGGCCAATCTCGCCCACTACAGTACATGGCTCTGTAATTGACCAATTAATATTTCTTTGTGTAAGGGGGTGGGCTTTAGATCATCATCAGCTAGTCAGAGCAGTGTATGGAAAAACATAATTAAAAAAAGATTCAGGAACACCCTCCAGATTTTATGAGGCTCAGGAAAATACATTTATTTTGGATTTTTTCATTAATTTATTTAGAAATAACAAACACAGGTACCATATAAAAATACAATTACAGAGACTCTTTGGCAGCTTGAATATAAAACTGCTGCTCTAAACTGAATTTGTCTCATTTGTGGTCTCAAACAAAAACAGAGGGATGGTATTTATGCTCAATTTTTCATATATTTGTCTTTGGAATAGCCAAGGTCAAACTGCATTGGTTACAGGCATATTGCTGGCATGTGAATGTTAGACAGTGTCAAACTGCAAACATTTCCAAATACACACACACTCATACTGTATTTCACAGGTCAAAACGTGCAGGATATGAGACATTCACTTTTCAAATTGCATATCACCTAGGCGACTCATGTAAATGTAAATTTATTGAAGATAACATACTGTGTAGAATACATTAATATTAAAAGGGAATTAAAGTACTCGGATTTCACATGTACCCATTAGATAAAGGTAAAAGTCATATTTTATTTAAAAACTTGATAAAAAAACAATAAGATACATTGTATCTCCTCAACTGTTATACCTGGCAATTCATGTTTGAGCGGATCAATCTCCCTCAACCTTCCCACTCAGGTCTCATCCTGGGGCCTTGAGAAGCTATTTAATGAACTCTGCCTGCTTTGTCCCCATCTAGACCTCCTCTCCCACCTCGCCTGTCAGTCATGCTTTCCCCGCCCACCTGCTATAATAGCTAGATGGATAGGCCCAGGGGGTCAAAGCTCCGAGGTCACGCTGTCTGCCGGGTGGCACCTGCTCTTCCCTGTCAGCAGCGCAACATCACACCCACCCACCAACCGGCTGCCTGCTGCCACTTCAAACCCAGCTAGGTTGTCAAGTTCCTCACCGCCAAGGCCCACGTACATACATTTATATATAGACCACATTGTTAGATTGCCCCAACCAAGTATGTCATTCAGTTACATATGGATTCACCTGCTAGTGAATCCGTAGCACTGCAACTGAATGTCATTATCATTATTACTAGCAAAAGAACTACAATTGCAGCTCTATAAAAATTGTCATTATCATTATTGTTCTTATCGCATGACATTTACTTGGGGGCAATGATTTAGACCGCTGATCCATTTAGTACCCCTTTAAAACCATTGTTGAATTAAATCTGTAACCCAAACATGTGTAACAATGTTCCTCAGCAATCACACTCACACACATGCACGCACTCATTGCAGTGACATAAATATCCCATTTTACATTATTCAAATACAGTAGTTTAAGGAAGAACACCATTCCAAAAACATCAGAAACAGTAATATGACTGAGTTTTCTATCCAAGTACGGTGTGTCTCCATCCTTTAATGAGCAGCCCATCCAGAAATCATATCTATATCAGATTGGTTCCTGAATGACAGCGCTCAGCAGCTGATAATGCGCATCCCATTAGTCACAGCAGATGACCTAAATGTTAGCTGGAGTGTTGGTAGAGCAGGTTTCAGGAAGTAGGTAGTGTCTAGACTTTGCTTTCTAACTGATCCTACCTGGCTGAATATACTGTCCCGGTCATTGCCTTCTAATGGTATCATAAAGGTCCCTTTTTATTGATTTGTCCAAACAGTAAAATGCAACTTTTTGTTGAAACAAGATCACATAGGCTTAATGACTAACTTCCTAACTACATATAAAATTACCTGTTGTTTGTTAAATGAATGTGGAATACTACACTGGCATGTTCATTTATTGCTTCTGTGACTGGACTTAGAGTGCACCCTAGTGGATTTAATTAGTGACTTAACTTCCAAACAAGAATGGAGTTCGTTGACATGTTAAATTGCATTTGCAAAATCAGAAATTTTAAAAGCTTGAGTTCATTTGATACTTGTCTCTTGTACATCAAGGATAGCACTGCATAAATACATTGTTGATTATTATTTGAAATTGTATTGAAGTAGGATTTCAAAGGCTTAGCTGAAAGCCTAATATCCTTGTCTTACACACTATGTCTTGAGAATGTCATTCTCCACTCACATGCTTTTCCTATTTCACATTTATTGTGATGTTGGCTGTGCTGTTCTCCACAGTCTGGGAGTCGTCTAAATTCCACAGTTCAAAGAAGAATTCATAATTACCCTGTTAATGCAAGTTACAACACACAAGGGATAACACATGAAAAAACTCAAAATGTTAAGAATTGCACATTTCTAAACCCCTCACATGGAGGTATACCATGTGAGAGGAGCTAACCATGGAGGTACTGTAAAGCTTTAGGACTGACAGAATATGTACAGTTCAGTCCCCTGCGAAATGATTGTCACCCCTTGATATGGAGAGAAAAGAATGCATAACATAACATAGGTATGTGGAATGTCAACTTCATTAATTATTGAAGGGAACCAATATAAAAACAAAAAGCTAAGTGTAAATGTTACTTACACTCGAGCATAACTGTGGTCCAGTGGTGACATACGGAGATAGAATACTGCCAAAATTCATAGCATACAACTCACAAATGTGAGCCATGATTCGTAATACACAGCACACAATCCAGACATGTCAAACCGTGATCCGCAAATACACAGCACACAATCCGCACATGTAAACTGTGATCCGTACACAGCAGCAAATCCATGATTGTAAACCATGATTCATATACATAGCATTACCGTATGTGCTCACTGTCTGCTCGCTAGCGCTACAAAGAGGCACGCTCCCATTCATTCCAACGAGAGCTAGCAAATCACGGCGGTAGTGGGCGGAGCTACTCTCGGAGACAAAATCTCCCAA
>JACXGI010001943.1:46556-82296 GCA_016801175.1 Esox masquinongy | reverse complement strand
TGTTGACCCGTGATTACAGAATGGTAGCAGACTACTTGGTGAGAGAACATTTGTTGACCCGTGATTACAGAATGGTAGCAGACTACTTGATGAGAGAACATTCGTAGACCTGTGATTACAGAGTTGAATTCGACTACTTGTAAGAAAACTTTAGTTGACCTGTGATTAGAGAATTGTAGTCGACTACTTTGCGAGAGAACAATTGTTGACCAGTGATCACTGTCTACCCTGCTTATTAAGAATGCAGATGGTATAAAAAATATTTAACAGTGTTTATTATATAGTACCCCTTTGTCTTCTAAGGATAATGGATGTGTACTGGCCTGGGGAAGGGAGTCATGGTTCTCCTGTCTTGTAAGGATAATGGATGTGTACTGGCCTGGGGAAGGGAGTCATGGTTCTCCTGTCTTGTAAGGATAATGGATGTGTACTGGCCTGGGGAAAGGGAGTTATGGTTCTCCTGTCTTGTAAGGATAATGGATGTGTACTGGCCTGGGGAAGGGAGTCATGGTTCTCCTGTCTTGTAAGGATAATGGATGTGTACTGGCCTGGGGAAGGGAATCATGGTTCTCCTGGCAGTAAACCACTCCCCTCTCTATTTAACCATGGGTATGACTGCTGGTCAGCAAATAATCTGAAGCATTTAATTATAAAAGGTTGCTCCTTCATCTATGCAGATACAAATAAAGGTTCAGTCGTTGGTATGTAGAGTTCTCTCATTTCTGCGTGGATTTCCATACCAGGCGCTACTGGTATGTAGCGCCTGGTATGGGTGGGGCAGCATGGGTGGGTGGTGATGTGGAGGGGTGTCATGGAGCAGGGTGGATAGGAAGAGGTGTGGGTGAATGGTGTGAGAGGGTGGAGGTGTTGAGGGACAACTGACATTCCCACACTTACACTCTGCTAATTGTACACCTAAAAACCTCTCCATGGTTTTTCTACTCTGAAAAAATAAAAAGTGTTAAGGCCTAAGCCAGGCGATAGTGCTCTGAGATCGATTTCCTTTAGTCTAAATGAGCTTTTAACTCATCTGAATGAGTTTTAACAAGGGGCAACTTTCAGAATGTAAATTACTTCTCCATATCAGGGAATAATAATCACAAAACCCATTTAACTATAATTGTCTTTCCATTCTATTTACAAATACTTGCCTTTAGTGCTAGCTGGTGAAGATGACAATGATGTAGGCTTGCTTATTCATCTGTCTAGGAGGGTGCCTGGACATTGTCCTCAGGATGGAAGTATATATTTATATATTTAGGTTCATTTGAGATACATGTTAGGTATTTTGTTTGGTTTATTCCCACTCTCTCAGCTTGGTTTTCCTATATAATCCTGTCCAAACAACCACCTATAGACACCAGGTCGAACTGAGCAATTAAGTGATCAAACACCGTTATTTGATTGGGTCACAGCGGTGCCAGTTATAAAATTCTTACCTTGTGATTTGCTTATCTCCCATTACCCCTCCTCTTGGCTGGGAAATTGCGTGACGGCAAACGTCCAATACGATTTCAATCTTGTTTTAGAACTGTAATCAGTGTCAAAAAGTGATAAATCAGTGTGACAAATCCGTGGATAGTAACTAATGCAACACACTTCCTGTCTTACTCCAATGACATTACTGTGGATACACAGTGAGTGGCACAAAGTTCTAACATAGAACACGGTAGGATTAAAGTAATCACTCTAATTAAAAAAGACATGCATGTCTTACAGTGTTGGTTAGGTTTGCTCAGTGAGGGCTGTCTGGGGTGTTGAGTAGACAAGTAGTAGCTCTTGTCTGTGGGGCTGAATCGGTCGGTAGGGTATTAGACAAACATGAGCCGTGGTGCTGCCATTTTGACAGGTATGTCTTGTTAATGCGCTGTTGGTCAAAACTAAAATGGCAGAACACAGAGGCACATGACTATAACCATCAATCACCATGATGATAAGGAGACGAAGACAGTCACTTTCATGAGCGGCACCATTAATAGGTGATTAATGGCTGTAAAGTACTCTGTCCGTGAGTCTGTCTGTCTCCCCATGAAAAGAAGTATTACAAACAGAATATGGAGTGACTGAACAGCAGAGAAGATTGTTATTTTAAAATTAAGTTTAGCAGCCATAAACGAGGAATGAGGCACGGATGGAGGGAGGGATGAGAGGAAGAGAGAGAACGGAGTCACAGACGCACAGCCAGCAATTGTGACATGTTTGCCAAATGGATGACATGCTGCCCAACCAAATGTAACCGGTGTGCTTGGCCAAGGGGAAAACGGATCTGGAGGTAAACCAATTGTGTGTCGGCAGAGATGGTTTAGCCGGTTAGAATACGCCTGATGAGGTGCGATAGAAACTAAATTACAATGTAATCAGGGAGTGAGAAGGACAACCATGTCTAGGCATGATGACTGGAAGGACCCGCTTGTTGCAGGCAAATGTATTCAGGTGCATTCTGAGAGAGAATGCCTGTAAGTGATCAGCTTTAGGAGGAGGGCTTTATGACTGATTAAAGAATTACTGAGCTCATGACCATCACTAACTCTCTTTCTCTCTCTGTCTCACACATATTTCGTCTGTTCCCTTACCCTTGTTAATTAAAGCCCTGTAGCAGGTGCATGCACAAGCTAGCACAAATCCCCATCAAGTAATAGAAAATCATTATCAAATGTACGTTTTACACACATTCTAAAAACACATCAGTCTTGTTCTCTCTCTCTCTCGTTCCTTGTTCTCTCCCTCTCTTGGCTGGATAGTGCTTAGGAAATGAAATCAGCAAGCTGCTATGTGGGCTCTCCATAATTGAGTTCCCCTATCCTTGTGGATCGACTGCTGGGGTTGGAACATGTAGCATTGAATGCCTGCCTACCCTTCTGCCTGTCTTTCAGTCTGCCTGCCTGTTTGTCAATCTGCCAGCCAGCCTGTTTGTTTGGGGGCAGGCATCTTTTGGGGGGGCAGGTAACCTAGCGGTTAGAGCAGCACTGCTCTGATGAGTCATTGAAAGGTTGCTACATCAAACTCCTGAGCTGGCAAGATGAAAGTCTGTCGTTCTGTGCCTCAGTAAGATAGTTAATTGCTCCCAGGTCGTTGCTCTAAATGAGGTTCTCTCAGTCTGCTTCAGTGGTAAAATATGGGTAAAAAAAGGAAATAATCTGCTAGTTATGTCTTGCTGTGTTTCCCCGCGATCAATGCTTTAACCCTTTCATCATGTGACCTGACTATCGGTATATCTCAACATCCACCTCTTTTGGACTTTCAAAAGCATGGCTCTGTTTTTAAGAAGCATGGTGGATGTACTAGGTTGTGTTGTGTGTGGGTTTCCTCAAAGACTGAGACAATGCTGTGCCACACCATGGCTGTCGTATATGATGGAGGGTGAAGTGTGAGAAGGCAGGAGAGAGGGAAGGAAGGAGTGTCTGCAGAGCACCGTGGGGACATTCAGACCCATGTCTCAGATTAAGCACTTGTAGTAAATTCCACTAAGGCTTTTTACAACTTGCACAAACCCCTGATGAATAACTGTGAAAACAGCTAAAACAGCATCAACCCACAACAATCATATACGAGTGAAGCCGTCGTATGATACTGTAGCATGTTCCCCAAATGGCACTGTATTCTTTACATAATGCACTTTGGGCCCCGGTCAAAAGCAATGCACTATGAAGACAATGAGCTGCCGTTTGGGACACATCCCATAGAGGTGTTCTGCGGACCGGATGACAGACAGCTCCTCAACGAGTCTTTGATGTAATCTAATATGGATAGTGTGAGGTGGGGTGAACCATTACAACTTGATGGAGGGGCTTGTCTTTAAAAGAGCCATCAGTGCGTTACGAAGGTCAGCCCTGTGGTGTCTAAACACATCAGTCATTACAAAGGGGATCTGAATAGCCAATCAGATTCACATGCATGTACCCTGCCACAACACACACAAATCTTTCGATATTGAAGCGTGATACAAGACCAATTCATTCAGTTATAGATAGGAGAGTGATGGATCTCGGTATGACTGTTTGGTTGGGGCAGGTTGTCCGACAAAGAGAGGTCGACATGTAATGTATCCTTGACTGCAATCCTCTCATCACTTCTCACATGCAGTGAACTGACGTTAAAGAGAATGCCCCACTTTTCAACTTGATGTTACATGGTTCAGAGAAATTGCAAACCATTGTCCAGCTGTTTCCAAACAGTTATTATACATTTTTGCTAAAAATCCAAGGGGGTAACTAGGGCATTTGAAGGCGTAGAAAAAGTTGTTTTGATGAGGAGTCATGGGGGGAATACTTACAGGAGCTATAACAGAATGTTTCCTCGTCATTCCTGACATAGGAACACATATAGTATACCGTATGTACAGTAGTAGTACACAACACCTCCTGTCCATTTATTATTATTGAGTGTTTCAGAGAGTTAATAAAAAAAAAAAAATTCAAAACAGAAAATCAATGGAACGATTTGTGCGTGCATTATATTCTGCCTTAGAAACTGTTTCAATAGAGATTCAAGGTGAGATTTTCTTTTCAGGAGGCACAGAGAAGCTGATGTCATAATCACTTTGTATCAACTCTGAATAACGATGGCACACTGGATGGCCTTTATCTATCCCATATCCTTTATCTATCCCATATCCTTTATCTATCCCATATCCTTTTAGCCACAATACTGACTGATGGTCCATGCCGGACGTCACTGTATAATCAGAAAGTCCTTGTACACTTGCCTCTTTGGATGTTTTTCGTGTTTACCTGAGCAACCCAATTCTGATTTGTATCCATTAATTGACATGATCACCAATCACATCAGATCTTTTCACAAAAAAAAAAAACTTTTCTGTGCTGATTTGATTGATCAAAACAACAATTTGTCACTTAACTTTGTCAAACCAGAACTTGAGAAAACTCATTTGGATTTTCAGCTCCAGCAAGAATGCAGGAAGTGTAGCCCGATCAGAAACCATAGCAACCAATGCACTGAACCAAACCTGCTAGCTAATAGGTTAAGCAGATCTTATCCAGCAATCATATTCTATACTTGGATACAAAGGGAACAAATTATTGGACGAGAAATAGATTCTTTAGACCATTCAGAAGTATTTGTTTTTGAACATCATTGTGTTTCCACATAGTCAATAATCTATCTGGCAAACTAACTAAACATTCAAAATCACATGTAACCCAAGCTCGTTTCCCTTTGAATGAGAAAACTGTGTAGCACTGTGATTCCACCCAGGTAATTCACTATACCATTGCTGCTGCAAAAGCCATATTTGAAGCCTGGCTAAAATTAATTCATAAGTGATTTTGCATGATTTAAATATCAAAAAGCCCTACAAACATGTGGGTGATTATAATAATAATGTATGTAAAAAACATAGAGCACTTTCATTGCAACATTAATGTTATTTGTCAAGCCTATAGCCTTAGTTTTTGTGGTCTATGGTATGGCACAGCATGCCTTTCTAAATGGAGGTGGTAATGTCAGTGTTGTGTTGAGATAGTAGCAGCAGGTGTCAGTTGCCATTAGCACACATCGACCTGTTGGAGTCCCCTGTTTCAGAATACAGTATTGTCCGTATAGTGACTTGATTTCCCACAGTCAATGTGGTAAATCGTCCAAAAACAAATAATGGTATTTTTATTAAATTTAGGTAACACCCTTCCAACCTTAGCACTATTTAATCCAATGATTGCACTATTTGTAAATGTTTGCATCTCTGGCTATATTTTGGCAATGGCACCTCATTCTTCTGTTTGTCATCTTAACTGTTGTGTTGGTCTAGCTTGATGCAGTGGAGCTTAAATTATATAAAAGTTACAGTGTTTACACATAGCCAGCTAACTATCCAGTTGCAGGTTTTGTAATTTATACCAATGCTGTTCATTTGGAAACAGTGCCAGCTGTTAGACGACTACCCAGACGTCAATATAGTCTGTCAAACATGTACGAGAGAGCGGAGAGACATAAGCAAAGATTCCCCTTTGCAAAGACAGCAGCTAAATTATGCCCACAGACATATGTGTACATACTTCACAACCCATTCATGGTTATACACTTTACTCATATTATTATTATGGAGTGTTTACTAGCAGATTTCATCAAATAAGGTGTATTCTGCCATCTACTGCACAAGGTAAAAAAAATATATATATAACAACCCTTCTGCAACAATTCGGGGAAAATACAGCAAACTTCAAAAAACAAAAACAGACCCATTTAAACTATCCTACTCCTTCAGTCACAGTCCAAATCACATAACATCCTTACAGCAGGTGTGTAAGATGGTGTAACAGTCTGACAGGATTCCTTGCAAAGTATTAACTGTAAAACCATGGAGACTGAACAATATTTAAGACATTTAATTCTACACACAATTTGAAAAGGACATCTGGGCAGTTTTGAAAAGGACATCTGCTTACTCAGTCTTTCCTCTGTCCGGCCAAATTGTGATCACTCTTTCACTAATTGTCATTGACCAATCAGACTAGCTATGAAGAAGATCTCTTGAAAATATGTGATTTGATTGTTTAAAGAAATCATTTAATGGAAAATTCTCAAACTGATCTTGGTCCGCCTGTGTAAACACAGACGTTGTGTCACCTTTAGTATATTTTGCTTTCAGTATCTTTTACTTTTAATATAATTAACTAATGTCAGTGATGTGTAGAATCTGTAGATGTACAACATACAGTATTTTGACTTCTTCAAGCTAGAAAAGTCACCTCACCATGTGTCTTCATGTAAACAGCCATTTCGGTTATTATGGTGTTTATCTGGCCTTGTTGCTTAGTTATTACGTTAATTGTGTTTGAGTGTTTTTGTCTGCTCTATCCTGCCTACTTTTCCATCAATCTGAAAACAATGCACACCGTGAACTGACAAACAACGTGGCCTTATAGAGCTTAGTAAAATAATGTTAAATGAATGTGTGATAGTGATAAATATTGCCATGATGATACTGTATATAGGTTGTTTCTGTGAGTGGGTGTGTGTTGAAACTATTATGGAAACCCCTACACCTTTAAAATTATTTTCATAAATTCAAATAATTCTTATGGTTTCAGTGTGCAGATACTTCCTGATGAGGGAAAAAGATCTATGCTACTCCCAAATGGATCCCTTCTTAACTCCACTCCAGCCTCAGCCCTCCAATTTGTGCATTCACGCATGCCTCCACCATTTGCAAAAGTGTGCCATGGCTGAGGGAACGAAAATCCTATGGGATGTAGGGGCAATTAGACCCTTCAGTGGCCCCTTTCAGCAAGCCTCTGCTAGCGAAATGGAATCCAATAAGTCACTGCGTTATTTTTGAGTTCACGCAATTTCACACGAAAGGATGGATAGGCATGCCAAATTATATCACGTGCATTTGTTTACATCTGATATTGAGACTTGACAAATATACAGAACAAAATATGTCCTAAATTAAGTGTTCAATTGTTGATGATGTTAATTTCTTTTTAAACACTATGAGGGATGTGTAAATTGTTTGTCCAATCAGATCTCCTCTTTTCATGGTTTACACCTGTGTAAAAATGTTGGTCCAATGAGAATGAGAGAGGAACGGGGAGGGGGAAGGATTTGTCATCTGATTAAGAAAAATACCAAACTCTTTTCATTTTCCGAATTGTTATCAAAATTTTATTTTTACATTTTGAGCCATTTTATAGGTTGGGGCTATTTTATAGGTTGGGGCTATAAGTTCCATATTTTAGGCTAAACGCAAAGACTCAGATGACATTGTGAAAGAAACAATGAAAGGAGTAAGTATACTGACAGAGACGCATTATTTGTTTGTATCTGTGGTCCCCTTTGCATCTGTGGGCACTTTGGATATGAATTGATACAATTACTATGAGGTTGCAATGTGCAGAATGTCAACTTTCATTTCAGGGTATTTTCATCCATATTGGGTTAACCATGACTGACTAGAAATAAAAAAAATGTACATAGTCAATTTCAGGGAAATTTAATGTGTATCAAGTAGTCAACAGATTAATATCAGTTCCCCTTTTTTAGCACTTAATGAGTAAGCAACATCAAGCTTGTGACTTGAGAAAAAAATTCCTAATAAATGTGGATGCTACCATGATTGCAGACAAACCGAAAGGATTACTGATGATTGAGAATGTTTAAGATACACAATTAGCATACCACTAAGACATTTCACCGTGCACTGTTAATAAAACCAGGAAAGGGTAGCACTGGGGTGGTGATTTAATATCCATGTCTCTGAAGATTTATTCTGGATTATGCGTTATTATGGGAGCATCCACATGAATGAAGTGTTCAGACATATTCTAAACCAAGGGTTCACAAACGTTTCTTGTCCTGTGATTGCATTTTAATAACAAAATGTGTGCATGTCCTCACAATTTTTATGAAGTTCTGGATTCAAAACCAATGTCACTTTCTCAATAGGAACGGTTAAACATTTGAAAAAAAGGACTTTAGACTGATATGCAATAACATTTTTATCTGAACAAAGCTTTGAAATGCATCAAGGATTTAGTTAGATCATCAGTAATTGCACTGAAGTTATCATTAGGGTTCTGAAGGAAACAAATGCAAACGTTTTCCATGGAGTCTTACCTACCACATACGGGCTCATAACTTTTGTAGCTGAAACCATTAGAAGGTTAAAGACACAGTTCTAATAAGAAAACAGGTTAATAATATAATAACATAACTTGAGCGAAGATTTTATAAAAGGTTTCTATTTAGCATATTAAAAGTTGTAGTATAATGAGAAATATCTGTTGAGGAAGAGTGGGAGTTGTATTCAATGAAGAGGAGCGTCTGGCCACACCAAAAGTCTCCAACAGACCCACGGTGATGTTAATCAGGTGTCCTGCATAACATTTGCTTCTCAAAAGATCTGGAATACGTTGACATTGACTTCAATTAGAGCAGCATTTTGGAATGACAGTAGAATCAACCAATCACAAAGTGTCTTGTAATAGGTGGGCCAATTGTATGATGCCTCAAGGCCCTCTAAAAGGCCTAAGTATACGTTACTAATTCAGAGCTAATAGCGAGCCTTATCTTGTTTTCTCATGCTTGAGCCTAGCTAGCTGGCTAGCATTTTGTAGTGAGCGTAAGGATAGCGATGGCCTGGCTGTCATCCATGGCTTTGGTCTCAATCGAAAAAGAACTAATTTCAGATTACAATCAAAAGACAAGCTACATGAACCTACCAAGCTACATGAACCTGGCAGCCACTATATAGCCTGGTCATTCACACCCTGTCTTTGTGAGGCTTTGTTTGTGAGATTGCAACCCTACTAAACTCATTTATTCAGGGCTATCCTTTGTCTTAAAGTGTGAAAGTCTGTTTTGGTATCCTGACCCTTGCCTGCCAGTCTGGCCACCTCTCTGGATTTTCCAAGAAAACATATATGAAATTAGTTTGAATAGAAAAAATAGCAAAATGAATAGTTTATATAGTCATTGACAAGGTTAGAAAATATTATGATTTTCAATTGAAATAATAATTGTGTCCTTCCAACTTTGCTTTCATCAAAGAATCCTCCATTTACAGCAATTACAGCCTTGCAGACCTTTGGCATTCTAGTTGTCAGTTTATTGAGGTAATCTGAAGAGATTTCACCCTTCCTGAAGCACCTCCCACATCATACATTTACAAACAATAATTATGGGGTCAAAGTGCAGTATATACATACACATTTATCACAAAGGTAATATTCCCTTGCACTAATTTTCTGACCTGTCCTCCCAGTAAACTTTCAGTCACCCTTACTACAGAGTTGTATTTTTTATGATATTCTCCATTTTGCTGTTAAGAAGCCTTGAGGCTTTTAGGTCTGGGTCATGCTGCCCCTCTCTTTTTCAACATACTCCATTATGTGATGCAGAAGTTTCCGGTATTGGTAAGGTAACATAACAGGAAAAATGTTATTGCATTTCTGGCTCAGTATTAGAATGAGTGAACTTCCATTTGATAATAAGGAAAAGAACAGCAAGTGCAGTTTGACAGACAAGGGATTCATTTTGCCAAGCAGTGGTTGAAGACAATGACTATTGAGTTTGGTTAAGAATTTACCTAACTAGGCCTTCTGCATGATCTGACAACAATGTACATAGTGTATTATCATTACCCTAGAAGGAAAACCTGTAAGGTCTAAAATTCACTTGGAACTGATACGCCATTCTGGAAGAGAATAGAAGAGAGATATTCTGGAAGAGAGAGATAGATACCTGGAGTGAGATTTATTTCAAGTAGGGGGTGGTGACGTGGCGCGAGGTACAGTAAATGTACAGGATTGACAGAGGTTTGAGGGAGGGTGGGATTCATCTCATAGAGAGCTGATCTATCTCAAACCCCTGTGGTCTACAGACTGCATCTGTTCCTAAAGACCTTCCATCTCCTCACATCTGTCTTCCACAATCAACCAGCTGCTACTCTCCTCCTATCTTCCCTCTTTACTTCCTCCCTCCTTCATCTCTCGTTCTCTCAGGCACTTTACAAATTCTAATAGTCATTCACAGAGATAGATTACTCACTTTCCCATCTCCCTTCGCTCTCCTGTAAATGTATTCCATTTGTCATTTTCTATGTTGGTGACACATCCTTTTACTCTCACTCTCCCTTTCTCTCTCTATCTCGCTCTTTGTATCCCTCAGATTCTCTACTACTCCCCCCTCCTTTCTGTATCTCTCCTCTACCACTACACCACCACTCTCATTACCTGTGAGTGGGCCAGTAAAACAGTTCAATGTACTTTTGAGGGCGGGATTAGATGGGAAAAGAGTGTAACAGCATGTTAAATGGCTGGTGGGTCGTTAAGGCGTCGGCATGGGCTGACTGCTGGGTAATCTCCTCCAGCTACCCAGAATGCACACCTCTCTCTTGCTTGCCTCTTGTCCAACCTAGATTGAACAGATGTGCAGGATATACACACACACAGAAATGGAAACAAATTCAATCTTAATTGCAAAACACAGCCACCTACTTTATCTGATGTTTCAGTGCTGTAATCTAGGTAGCCCAAAGATTAGATTTTGTCGATAGTTACAAACAAGTTAATTAGACTGCATAGCTTTTCTTCACTATCAATGTGTCAAACATTAACATCCTCTTTTATTTATTTAATGAATTAGTACAATTTATTTCTATAAAAAATACAAACCATTTTACTCAACAGAAATGGAAATCACATAGACAATGCACAGTAATTCACAGCTGTTTATACTTGTGTGCCTGTGTGTCAGGCCCAGTGTCAGGTGTGTTATCCAAGCGAGTGAAACAGCACCCTTCTGTGTCAGGGTGTGCAGCCCATGATGGTGCCTGGTCAAAAAAACTATAGCATATCATACTGTACCTAATCCAGCAGTGATTGAATGTTCGTGCTCAGGACAAATTTTGCATGCTGAAATGGTTTTGGACGAATGTGCAAAGGAATACTACTTTTTGTAATTGGCATGGCAATCAGATGATAACAGATGATAAATAGGATGGGTGGTGTTCATGCCTTATTTATCAATCAACTTTTTTGCCATTAACAAAAACTAAATCCTAAGTATTGCAAACAAAAATAGTGATATTGAAAGCAAATTAAAGGTGAATTTCTGACACCTGTGGCTTTTTAAATTGCAATTAGTGTGTGTGTATAAATAGTCAATGGGTTTGTTAGCTCTCATGTTGATGCACTGAGCAGGCTAGATACTGAGCCAAGGGGAGCAGAAAAGAACGCAGGTCAAAAAGACCTGCGTAACAAGGTAATGGAACATTATAAAGATGGAAAAGGATATAAAAAGATATCCAATGCCTTGCAAATGCCAGTCAGTACTGTTCAATCACTTATTAAGAAGTGGAAAATTCGGGGGTTTCTTGATACCAAGCCAAGGTCAGGTAGACCAAGAAAGATTTCAGCCAAAACTGCCAGAAGAATTCTTCGGGATACAAAGAAAAACCCACAGGTGTCACGTCCTGGCTATGCCCCTAGCCATCTCTGCACTGGGCTTGGGCCATAGTCAGGACAGGACACCTGTGGTTTTTTCTTTGTGAAGAAAAACCGTGACAGAAAAACCGTGACAGAAACAGCTCCACCCGGGCCTGTGCGGCTCCAGCTCCCCCCGCCGAGGACTGGTCGCCGCCACCCAATCCCGCCGAGGACTGGCCATCGCCACCCTATCCCGCCGAGGACTGGCTGCTGCCACCGGAGCCCGCTGACGACTGGCCGCTGCCGCCGCCCCGGCCGGCTCTCCCGTCTCCTGACCCTCCGCCGGCTCCTGACCCTCCGACGGCTCCGCCTCCCCGGCCTGTCCCGACGGCTCCGCCTCCCCGGCCTGAACAGGCAGCTCCGGGTGCTGAGCCTCCATCTGTCCGGGTGTCGTCGTCCCGCCCCCCCCCGCCCGCGGGGTTGTTCCCGGTCTTGCGGTCGGGAGCCCGCGCCTTTGCAGGGGGGGGTACTGTCACGTCCTGGCTATGCCCCTAGCCATCTCTGCACTGGGCTAGGGCCATAGTCAGGACAGGACGGAAGGTGGCCCCTCTAGCCACCTCCGATCCTTTTGGCCTCCCCAATTGGAGGCAGGTGTAGATCGTTTTCTCCAATTGGGGACCCTATTTATGTTTTCTGTGTGGCCACACCCGGTGTGGTTCATTTTGGTTTTGTGTTTCCGCTGGATGCCCCATGTCACTGGTTGCTGCTTTTGTTTTGGTTTTTGTCTACCCTTTTTGATTAAACATGGATTACACCCATTATTTCGACTCTGCGCCTGTGTCCTACCACAACCTCAGCCGTGACAACAGGTAACCTCAAGAGAAATACAGGCTGCTCTGGAAAAAGACGGTGTGGTTGTTTCAAGGAGCACAATACAACGATACTTGAACAAAAATGAGCTGCATGGTCGAGTTGCCAGAAAGAAGTCTTTACTGTGCCAAAGCCACGAAAATGCCTGGTTACAATATTGCCCGACAACACCTTGACACGCCTCACAGCTTCTGACACACTGTAATTTGGAGTGATGAGACCAAAATAGAGCTTTATGATCACAACCATAAGCGCTATGTTTGGAGAGGGGCCAACAATACCATCCCCACTGTGAAGCATGGTGGTGGCTCACTGATGTTTTGGGGGTGTGAACTCTAAAGGCACAGGGAATCTTGTGAAAATGTATGGCAAGATGAATGCAGCATGTTATCAGAATATACTGGGAGACAATTTGCATTCTTCTGCACAAAAGCTGCACATGGGACGCTCTTGGACTTTCCAGCACGACAATGACCCTAAGAACAAGGCCAAGTTGACCCTCCAGTGGTTACAGCAGAAAAAGGTGAAGGTTCTGGAGTGGCCATCACAGTCTTCTGACCTTAATATCATCAAGACACTTTGGGGAGATCTCAAACATGCGGTTCATGCAAGACGACCAAAGACTTTGCATGACCTGGAGGCATTTTGCCAAGACGATTTGGCAGCTATACCACCTGCAAGAATTCGGGGCCTCATAGAAAAAATATTACAAAAGATTGCACTCTGTTATTGATGATAAAGGGGACAATACACAGTATTAAGAACTAAGGGTATGCAGACTTTTGAACAGGGGTCAGTTCATTTTTTTCTTTGTTGCCATGTTTTGTTTTATGATTGTGCCATTCTGTTATGACCTACAGTTGAATGTGAATCCCATAAGAAATAAGACGTGTTTTGCCCGCTCACTCATGTTTTCTTTACAAATGGTATTATACATATATCATCACTTCTCCAAGGGTATGGAAAATTTTGAGCACAACTGTATATGGCAATTATGGCAATAATATACAAGAATGGCAATAATATACATACTATTATTTAGTATTAGGTCGTAATGTATTTTAGGAATTCCCAAAACTTTTACTTTGCTCAGCTTATCTTTAGCTCCATCGATAGGCTTTGGGGCATCATATAGCAATACCCATTAATTAATTAAATCAAACCAAACAATCTCTGTGTTCCATAGACTGTAGCGAGTCAAAAACATGTAGTTATGAGTTTGGATATGTAACCATTAGGTTGTGGTGTTGACAAAATCTTTTTCGGACCAGGTCAGTCCCTCACTCACTCTAGTGTTTGCCAAACGTTTTAATAGCTGTCACATGCATCCCCTCATCAGCCAATAGACCAGAGCTGGTGGAATGTAGTGCTTGAGTCCTGTTAAAAAAGCATAGCTAAAATGCATGCAATTTATTTTGAATGTGAGTTACTTGGGATAAGTTTCATTACTAAAATGTAAATACAGAGAGATGGCAAGTGCACGCAATCTAAAGGATAACAGATATCAGCTTAGTGTTTCTGCCAGTAAACAAAAGGTGAATGGTTCATTTCACTGAGCCTCCTGTATGTTGCTCTGGATTACAATGTCTGTTGAGTTACACAAATGTAAAAATGTGTAAAGTGTTTAAAACGTGTTTACCCACCTGAGACGGCAGGGAGAAAAGGGGACAGCGAGTTTCAGGGTGTGGAGTGGGAGGAGAGTAGGGTCAAAGGTAGAATTCTGAGACAAATCAGAGTTTAGCAGGTGGAATAGATGAAAGGATAATATTTGGGAGAGAAAGAACAAGTTTGCAATAACCCATGACCATCTGGGTAGGGGCTAAGTGGGTTGGTTTGGAGGAGAGAGGGAGAGAAAATGAAACAAAGTTGTGAACAGTGACCCGGAGAGCGACAAAAGATGAACAGAATCTGTTAAAGATAACATTGAGCTCATTGCCTGCCTTGAGAGTTAGAGTTGAGGTAATACAGTGAAGAAATGAACATAAAAAGTTGACAGTAAATTCAATGAAAGCAAGTGTGTTGAGTTTAAAGTTGAATCATGGTGTCAAGCTATTTGAGAAACGTTGTGAGGGGACCTGATGTACCATAGATGCTTAAATGAATTTTCCTTCATTAAAATGTTATTCAAGCAAATGTACTAAGTGTTTTACAATACTTGTTGAGACAGATAATATAGCAATTTGATTTGTATTTTTACCCTGTGTAAACAGTCTAGAAAGTGTTTATAATGACTGTTTTTCACTGAATTATTTGTAAATGCATGATAACAGATAGATCAAAACAGTGCTATAGCTGGCCAGAACTTGCCAGATAGTGAGCCACTGCATCAAAATGACACAGGACAAACAGCTCTTCTAAAGCTTGTTTGGATCACAAAAATGAGTGTATTTGAGACACAATTCAAGCAAGTCACTGCAATGTAATACGACAATATCTGATACGGGCAGATTCTGCATAGTGTGGCGTTCATTATAAAACAATATTATATTTATTATCTTCAATCATTTCCATCATCACTTTCATAAGACAAGTCATGATATACAGGTGCATCAATTGACCTCGGGGGACTTTCAGTCTCTCAAGCTTTATTTATTCAGCACATTGCATTCACAGATACAACACAATGTGTTTCACATTCAAAATAAAGAATTCAAGTAAAATCACTAAAACATTACAAAAATCCAACATAACATGTTAATAAAAACTAAAGACTAAGAAATAAACTAACCAAAAAACAAAAAACACCTTTGGGAAAAATAAAAGCAAAAAGATGTGTTTTAAGATTTCTTTCAAAATTGTCCAAAACTTCGAACCTCCTCAGGTTCTCTGGCAAGCTACTCCAAAAAACTGGGTGCATAAAAGCTAAAAGCTGCCTCTCCAGACCTATTAGTCATTGGATTTGTGATAGTTAAAAGGCCAGCCATCAACAGTCATACATCACTGGAGCTACAGCATACTAATAGGGATGCTGTATGTTACAGTATAGTGCCATAGGCATCTTCAAGAGTAATTGGTCGATCAAAGAGAGAAATATTGCTGCGTCACACTAGCACACTGAAACGTATTACATTGAGCTGAACAACCTAGACAACACAGGTCATTCAGAGGTGAAGGTTGTCCAGTGGATCCCCAAATGGACTAACACGTGGACAAATACCACCACGGTCACCACATCAAGCCACCGCCAAACTGTTAACCGTAGTGCCTCTCGAAAGTGTTCAGCCCACTTGGACTTTTTCACATTTTATTGTATTACATGAAATAAAAAAAATATTTAATTAGGGGTTTTTGCCACTGATCAACACAACAATTCCCATCGAGCCAATAACTGGTAGAGGCACTGGTGTGGACAACTGGACACAACCATTTTTACCCATTCTTTGCAAAAATGCTCAACTCCAGCAATTTCCCAGTCTTTACATATATTCTCAACTGGGTTTATATCTGACGGTGAAACTCAAGGATATTCAGAGACTCGTCCCGAAGCTACTCCAGCGTTGTCTTGGCTGTGTGCTTTGGGTCGTTGTCGTGGTGAAAGATGAATCTTCAACCCAGTCCTGTGTGCTCTGGTTACGATTTTCTTCAATGTCCTCTCCGTATTTTGCTCTGTTCATCTTTCCCTTAATGCTGACCAGTCTCCTACTCGATTCTGCTGGGAGGCATCCCCGTATCATAATGCTACCACCACGATACTTTATGTTAGGGAAGAGCATATTTAGTGAAAATTGGGGCAAACCTCACAAGTGACCGAGGCAAACTGCTGGTCTAGGATACCTATACACTACACAAGCCTGTAACTATTAATTTCCTAATTACTGCTCATGATATCAACTCTCAATTTGATCTGGATTTAGTACATTATAATGTAAATTATAACATTACATTTATGTAAATGTGAACAGATTTTAGTTTTAGTAAATGTGCTTATATTTGTGTGTTAAAAAATAAAAGCACTCTTGAGGTAAAATGTGCATTTGAAGACAATTTGCATTTTGAACTATCAATAAGGAAGTATGACCTAACACTACACAGATAAATGCAACTAAGCCTTAAAACATAAAGTGTAAGTATAAATATTACATACATGTTTGCACTTACAAATGACCAGAGAGTCATCATGTAGCAAGTGGTAGCAAGTTCGTGGTCAGCTACTGATAATGTTGAAATTGCTTTTATTTATTTATGTTAACAATTTGTAGGATAAAATCTCTTGAGAAGCACCACCTCATTTTAAGAGTGAGTTTCAAGAGTGACAGAATTTAAAAGACAACAAATAAAGAAAACAAACAACGCGCAGTAACACAATAGTAACAAGAGTAGTATGGAAACTCCTTTATAATAATGAGAAAAAAAACAATTACATTGAATCTGAATAAGGCAAAATTGTATGAGGAAATGTTATATTTTAATAAAATAAGAATATAATATATGCATTCACTGAACTACTGCCACTGTGCAGCTGGGAATGCAACTGATACATAGAAATACCAACAATACATGTGTGACCAACACTGCCCCTTGAGGTACTGTAGTATTGTGTTCCCTGGACTGAGAACTTCTGGATGTTTAAGCTTATATTGGAGCATATGAGAGGCCAATCTCATTTTGTAAAAACAGCCAATGTAACCAAACCAGGGACAACTATTTTAACATGGATACAATACTAACAACCCTGTCTACTTGATAGAAACAAACACACACAATTAGGCATAAGAAATACAGAGACCACAGATTTTGACCTGGGCCTATAGATCTCTTAGTCCAGTGTGTAGGTAACTGAGGTGGCCAAAGTGCGCTAGGGTGCCATTTGGAACAATTCCATAATGGTTAAAATGACAGGTTGTTGCCAGGGAACAAGTCGTCACTTGGTCAGTAAGAGTGGTATCTGTGCTGTGCAGGGAATTCAGAACAGAAATACTGTATTTTGTGTACTTCATTAACAGTCATATCACTTGATGACCAAAAGGAGATCCCTGGGTCACTGCTGTCAATCTCCACACCTTGTTTATATGGTCAATTCAAAAGAAGGAAAGGGGATACAGGGGCTCATTTATGCAATTTTTGTTCTTCTTGAATTGTAAAGCAATGTTGTTTTCTTGATAGCTGACACACACACACACCTCTGAGACTTCATACCACATGGAAAACTGGAGGTGCATTATAATAGCTTGTTTTCTTTGATACCTCTTGTACCTGGCATAATAGATCGCATGGTACACGTGCACACGCACAAACATCACACTGACTCCTCTCGGAGTTGGCTCCCTTATGTACAGCATTATCTTCTGTAATTTGGCACAAACTGAATCAGATAAAGATGTTTGTTGAGTTATTGTGCACTGCTTGGTCTTGCCTGACTGTTGTTTATCCAAGTTAAACAATGCACTCTCTCTCTGTGTATCCAAGGACGCCTGGCCACAAAACATTCACGGCCAGTGGAGAGCAGTGCAGGCCGCTGCTAAGAAATAGGACAATTAGATTAAAGAAAAACCAAGTCTGTGGCTGGCCGGAGCACCACACCACCACACCACACTGGCACTTCTTATTTTCAAGAAACAGACCACCAATACTTCATTTAGTGCTTGACTTGTGCCCGAGCTCTCCGGACCATTGTACCGGCCAGGTTCACACTCCAGTAGGTTGCCCGAGCTGTCCGGACCATTGTACCGGCCAGGTTCACACTCCAGTAGGTTGCCCGAGCTGTCCGGACCATTGTACCGGCCATGTTCACACTCCAGTAGGTTGCCCGAGCTGTCCGGACCATTGTACCGGCCAGGTTCACACTCCAGTAGGTTGCCCGAGCTGTCCGGACCATTGTACCGGCCAGGTTCACACTCCAGTAGGTTGCCCGAGCTGTCCGGACCATTGTACCGGCCAGGTTCACACTTGCCCGAGCTGTCCGGACCATTGTACCGGCCAGGTTCACACTCCAGTAGGTTGCCCGAGCTGTCCGGACCATTGTACCGGCCAGGTTCACACTCCAGTAGGTTGATCAAGGCGGGATGACAGCAGGATCCGCATTGAATAGCGAATGAATGTCACAACTTCTCTTTGTTAATGTGCTGCTCTTCTGGAAACCAGCCCAGGTGCACCAGTACACTTCAGTATCAGTATGTGGGGTTCCAAGGGGTGGGAGAGTGGGAAGAACCTCCCTCACCTCCCCCCTCAGATTCCCCCTCACCTCCTACCCTCCCAAAACCTACCGAACAAGAAAGCCAGAGGGCTTCCCTTCTTAACCTTGTGTGTGTGTGTGTGTGTGTGTGTGTGTGTGTGTGTGTGTGAATGTGTGTTCCGGCGCACAAGTGGTCTGAAGAGTGAGAGAGAGAGAGACAGAGAGATAAAGAAAGAGAGAAAGAAAGGGGGAGGGGACTTCTGTATCAGGTATGCCCCTGACTATAAAATAAAGAAAGACAATAAGTAGAAAAGACAGTTGTGAAAGTTATCCTTTCTCATTAAACCAATTACCAAGCTAAAGGTTTTGTTATAATACAGCGCCGGAAAAAAATGAAGAGACCACTGCACCTTTTTCTTTCCTTTCCAAAAACTTTGAAAAGGAAAGTTTTGAGTGAGAAACAGAACCATTCAATTTGCAGAGGTCTCTTCATTTTAACCCTTCTGTTCCTCACTCAAATCTTTCCTTTTCCTTTTCAAAGCCTATCAGTTTGGACTCAACAACTAGTTAGTCTAAAATCAATGCATTCCTTCCACTCATCACATCATTGCTAACAACCCTTCTAACAACCCTTCTCAATGCCCCGTCATTGACAGAGAGGAGCAGTCTAACGTAAAACCCTGGTAATGACAGATGAAAATTAGTTGTTGAATAGTTACATGCCTTCATGATCAGTCTTCAGTTACAATCAAATCTCCTGCCTAACGATGAAGCAGTGGGTGGTGAAGGAAGTCTGTGAGCCCAGAACCCAACACTTCTGAGAGAGCCGTGTCTACCTGGCTGTGGAGTACAGAAAGGACCAGATGGTTGCCTAAAACAGTGTTTCCTAATCCTGTTTCTGGGTAGTCAGCATCCAAATGGATGCACATTATTTTACTGATTTAAATACATCAAAGCTTTTTTTGTTGATTCTTTGAATAAGCTGTTTAGTACTAGGAAAAAAATGAGAAATGTCGCCTTGAATGCTTGGACAAGAAATAGAAACCAGTGGAAGCTGAAAAACATGCTGGAACCTTCCTGGAACATTCAGCCAACACAACATCCAGTTTGATTTCAAACAGGGTTTCCTCAAATATCCCCAAGAGGGGAGACACTTTGGTTTTTTCGTTTGGGAGGTTTTAGGAGAGAGACAGGAAGGGGGACAAACATTCCAATTTTCTCACTTGTAAAAGCATATACTAGTCTTGAGGAGCCCTGGAGTAGGCCAGTTTCCATATGAGCGGTAAATTCAGAAATTCAGAACTCTCCATTGCTATTCAATGTAGAACCCACCTTAATCACGCTTTGATTAGCCAGTGTGTGTGAATTTATTTTGGTACAAGGTTGCTTGTTAAAAAGAGGAGGCTGTTCCTTTGACTTCTCCTAAAAAAAAGTGGTAGTAAAGTGCCGACAAGTCAAACGCTAAAAAGGTACTGGTACGCTGCTCCTGAGAATGTGCCGCTATGGCACTCTGGACAGCTTCTGCCAAGCACTGGGCTTAAATAAATTGACCATATAAATCATTGAGAAATAGGCTGAACAGTTTTCTGCTCTGAGGGAGATTTCACAGATGTATCATGACATCTCTAGGCTTGTTTTGTCAAACATATTTCTACTTATCTTACAGCTCAGTAACAGCAGCTTAAGAGATGTCACTCAAATGAACTGTACAACCGTTGTTTTTTTTTTTCACAATATGTGAGCGGTTGGGGAAAATGCACATAAAAACAAATGGGACAGGTGAATAAAAAAACATGCCACAAAGAAATCAGTTGTCTTTCATTTGTGTAAATTATATTGTATATCTCTTTCAATAACAAAGGATTAAAATCCAACATGATAATGCCTACCTAGAAACACGGGGAGTAACAAATACATTCACTGTCCATAACTCAAACTTATACAGCTCCGGAAAAAATGAAGAGACCACTGCACCTTTTTCTTTCCTTTCCAAAAAAGTCGAAAAGGAAGGTTTTGAGTGAGGAACAGAAGGCTTAAAATTAAGAGACCACTGCAAATTGAACACTTCTGTTCCTCACTCAAAACTTTCCTTTTCAACTTTTTTGGAAAGGAAAGAAAAAGTTGCAGTGGTCTCTTCATTTTTTCCGGAGCTGTATGTAACACTCGTAAACTAGGGAGACATGCCGGGGCTCAAAATAAAACACCCTTTTTCTTTCCCTATATTTAACTACAAACCAGAGGAGAATTCTTATAAAACTGATGAGCAGCATGACTGAGGAAGAGTCCAGAGAGTCCAGAGGCGTGATTTGAGCCATACAAACGGATGGATTTCTATTGCTATAACAAGAGAAAATCTCCCTAGCTTCTTATTCGACCGATGCTCCTCGAATACCTGACCTGGCCTGCTTTCATGGGCAGAGAAACAAGAGTAATTAGTAACCACAGGTGCAATCAATTGTTCTCCGCTCATGTTTCCCAGCAAGGCTGGGATGGCCTGCAGGATCCTAGCGTCCACAAATAATAACTATTGTAATAATAAATTCAGTATGATCTTACTTGTTTATTTGGAATTTTGAAGCTCAATTACTGAGATTAGTGTGGATGTGAGTGCGAGTGCACGTCTGTGTAGGTATGTGTGTGTGTATGGGCATGCGCCCTGGTGGGTGCGGGTGGACACATGCGCAACAGTCTGCGTGTGTGTGTGTGTGTGTGTGTGTGTGTGTGTGTGTGTGTGTGTGTGTGGAGTTCTACAGCAGTAAATGAGGATATGTGTTTACAGCTCCAGTGTGAAACATCATGTTTGATTCCCAGGTCATGGGGTCTACAATTATCTGGTTCACATGCTTCCTCGGGTCAATAGTTCAAGACCGGTAGGAGATCATACAGTACCATATCCTTGGTCTTGGTTTGGTATGCGGTGCACCCATCTCCCTACCACCCACGCCAAAGACTGAGTTGATGATGTATCAGCCCAGAGGTTGAAGAACCAAGGACAAAATAGTTAAAGTTGTTTCTTCTCCCTCCATTATTCCTTCCATCTTTGCCTTTTAAAGAAGCTGAGGCTTTTATTAAGTGGCTC
Source organism: Esox masquinongy (assembly GCA_016801175.1). Classification (NCBI taxonomy): domain Eukaryota; kingdom Metazoa; phylum Chordata; class Actinopteri; order Esociformes; family Esocidae; genus Esox; species Esox masquinongy. The sequence continues at coordinate 60,350 of JACXGI010001943.1, read as the reverse complement.
TAAATTGACTTGGTAATTTACTGGGAGCTGAGGAGCATCGGAGAGGAATATTAATGAATGGAAGAGAGAGACAGAGGAAAAAAGCAAGAGGAGAAAGAGATGAGAGGGATAGAAAGGAAGACTACTGAAAAGGTGAGAAAAAGAAAAGAGAAAGAGAGGGGAAACAAAGATTTCATGTCAATGAAAGATCAAATCGTTTGTCCTGCCATAATCCTTCTCTCACACTAGCCCTTTTTCTCCCACACAGACTGTTACAGCGCAGGAATGGGGAGTATTATCTACCGTGGTCATACCTGAGGCATATTCATGCTCATTCTGTCGCTAAATAAAGAAACAACAAAGAGGTATATGTGTAGCATTAGCATTATACATTTTTCGATGCTTCTATGGTTAGGTAAAGCTCGGCATTATCTCCCCTGACTGTTAAAAATAACCAGAGGCCTCATGTATTAATCGTGCGTAAGCACAAATATGTGCATAATACCATGAGTACGCCAGTTTTGACGTAAAGGTGGGCATTTATCAGTGTTGAACTTATTAAGTGTGCGTATCTCTATGCAAATTTCAACCCATGCTTATGCACAGCCTAGCGGTTGAATTGGAGAAATACCATGCTATTTTGGAAAAGCTGGTAGAGGAATGTCAAGTAAAACACATGGGAAAAATCTTATCAATAGAAATATGAATAGCCTACAGGAATGCGCAAGATGTTTTCCGCAACATTGTAGGACTGTAAGCTACGGATGTAGCAAGCGTCAAAAGCCTATAGATGATCCAGAAACTGATAGGACTATTATTTAAAACGTTGGGCCTTCAATGGGCATATCCATAGTTTGAAAACAAGACGACAAGCAACACATTAGACATTGCATATTTTACCATACACTATTAGGCTACAATATGCCGATTGATTTAAAGATGCTCACTTCTACGACCAAGATGTTATTTGTGTTTTTGAATGAACTACAGCGTGACCAAACATGTTGGCTTACAATTTGAAATTTGACAAAATTGACAATACATTTCAGAACTGACTTTTATTTAAAATTCTCACAGAATGGAAATGAATAGAACATAAAATAGGTACGCTTCACCACAAATCGAATAAAATAGCCAATAGTCCTACTCAAAATAAAAGTTATAGGTTAGCTATGCAGCACAAGGCGAAAAATGCATTTCACTAAAATGGAACCATCGTTTTAACACAAGATCTTTCCAAGAGTCATTGATCTTCTATAACACTTCTGAAATGTTATAAACTTTCTTGGTCACATTCTCTAGGCTACTGTTTCAAACGGTTACTGTACCGCCACGGTCCCGTCCTCACTCGAAACCATACGGACCGCTGCCAAACTGCAGAGCCCCGCAACCCCACTCTGGTATGCCACTGCAGATACTTGTTCTGTAGCGAAAATAACAGCTAAGTCCTAGGGCCACATGACTTGAACTGGACTTAACCAATTAACTTAGATTTTGTCTGTATTGACATGTTTATTGAATGTGACGATGAGGTGTTATGATTAGCCTAATGGCAAATGATCACTTACTGCAACCCTCCTACAGCGACATGTCAGTGTCCCCATTTAGGAATTTTCTACTCAGATCTCCCCAATGATGCCAGCGATTTGCTAGTCAATGGGAGAAATATCTGTCACACTTTGCCCACCCCCTTTAGTTTGGACACTGGTTAGGAGTGCAGCACATCACTTTCCCGCGTCCACCTTGATTGATCTCTGACCACTTTATTTTATTAAGTACCTACAGCGTCAGCCACGTCTTGCAATGCGGAAATGTATGACTGGTTGTCTGGCTACTTGATACGGTCCGAAAAATGAAATGTTTTTAGATTATGTATCAGATAATATTATGTGAATTACACATTATGGGAGATTTATTTTCTTGTAAGTTTTTTTCTGACCGGTCTCCACCTTGCTTCGTGTATCTACTGAAATTACATAGTCAATAGGGCTAATTTGGCTACCTTATATGGGTAATTGTAGGCGTTCATTGGGCGGAGACCGTAAGCTCGTTCACGTACGCAGAAGTATAGTATGGGTCGGATTTATCAACGGAAGTATGCGTATGTGTTGCGTACGCCAGTTTGATAAGTCCCAATAATATTGTGCGCACGCAAATCGTAGGATTTCCACATACGCCAGAATTTAGTAAGAAACGTACGTAAGATCGATACATGAGGCACCAGGAATTTCGATGCTCCCCCATAGCGAAGAGAAGTAGGGGTGATGAGGGGGAGGCAGTTGTATTGTTTTGTTGTGGTTTGTTTAGTCATTTATTTTGCATGTGCTTCGATGGGATGAACGGGCTATTTTAATAAGTCCACTTTGGATTTAGTTGGATATCGCTCGGCTGAAATTGTAAGCTGTGTGCTCATGATTTATCATCTTATCTATCCAGTTGTTGTAGTTTGACAAAAAACAACTGGATAGATAAGAGCATACAGTTGGACATAGGTTTTGCTGTATGGCAGACAGTTTAAGTTGAGTTTTGTCTCTGTCTTTTCTACTCCGCTGGTGTATATCAAGTGTTCTGGGTTAACAAGCCTGCTCCTGCCTGTCAAATAGACTTAATAGCCTACTAGCATCAAGCAGCACCCACCAGTACTGGACTGAAGTGAGTTCATTTTACTTTGATGGCTTGCATACAGTCATGTTTCAAAGTAAGTACATCCCCTTCAATTAAAATTACTTAATGCCTTAGGTTGTACAAGTAAACATAAGAATCAGGTGCACAAAAAAATGCAAATGATTAGAAATCATTAGATGCATTGGACCAAAAGATGCATATAAAAGTCTTTAAAAATCTAAAGGTAACATCAAGGGATCTACAGGCCTCTTGCCACAATCAATGTTGAAGTTCATGAGTCAGCTGTCAGAAAGAGACTGCACAAATGGAAGGCCAGGAAGGAAGAAGCCTCTGCTCTCAAAAAATAATGTCAAGACGCAAGTGACATTTGCCAGACACAGAAAAGAATAAGAACCTTGGACAACTGGAACAATATGCTCTGGACAGATGAGTCAATGTTCTTTGGCCGCAATTACAGACACCATGTTTGGCGAAAATTAAATATTGCCTTTGAACAGAAGAACTTCATACTAACTGTTAAGGGTGGAGAATGTGAGGCCATCTGTCAAAAAGCTGAATGCAAGTGAATGCAGATGATGCAACAGGACAATGATCCAAAACACTCAACAGAAAGGCTCAAAAAGAAGTGGAGAATTATGGAATGGTTGAGTCAAAGTCCAGATCTCAATCTTATTGAAATGCTGAGACTGATAATCAGTTGCAATAAACGGCTACATGAACATTTTACAGCCAAAGGGGGCAACACCAGATATGGAAGGTAGGGGTGAATTAATGTTTCTGCACTATGAAAATGTGTTTCTGTTGATTTCTAAATAAAGGATCGTGAAGTATAATCTTTCAGTTTCATTTAAGAAATTAGGTTAAGTTTGTCTGTAAGTAGCATTAAAGGAAAGCTTATATATACAGTACATACAGTCAAATATGTAAAAAATAACATTTTCCAGGAGGTAAGCTTTTCACATGACTGTAGCTTTCCATTGCTTTGAAACCCTTTCCTTTTGTGTTTAGTTTTATCCTGCTTTCACAGATTTGGATACGCTATAAGAACGCTGACATGTTTCTCTCACTCTCGAAAACACACACAACACAAAGTGATTATTTTGTTAGTCTCTGCTTACTAGTATATTGTTGGAGTTGGAGATATAGTTGTGGATAAAGTTAAGGCTAAATCAAAAAAGTATCACTCAGCACATTTAACATATATCAAAGAAATTGGGCTGTCATTTAACAGCAGCAGAAATAGGCCTTTGCAATAAATAGAAACAGAAAAGACTAAGTTTTGGAAGATGATGTTGTAACTGCTAAAACTGTCCATAGTTAGGCTGTAGTTAGGGTTATTTAGGGTGATAGCCTGTAAGACTTCTTGGCAAAGTAAATAGTGGGGGTAACACAGTGACAAAACAAAAAAATCCACAAAGAAAACTACAGTTGATTACAGTACACCATTAGTTAAACATTGCTGCTGGTCATTTTGATTTGAATACACTCAGCTATACAGAGAAATTGAATCAGGGTTTGTCAAAAACACTAAAATGTTGCCTTAAGGCAGCAGGAGTTTCAGGCCATAGAGAGACTAATGTAATTAGACTGTTTTTTGTATTGAATGTCTCTTTCAGTTTAAGTTGCGAGATCACAGTGTGCTGTTTGGATGCTGGAATTATTTTTGTGGACAAATGTTTGGCCAGGGAGCCAAAAGCATTTGATGTGATCAAATAATCTCATATACCATTTAATAACATACAAGTATATTCTGGTCTGTATTTTTCACACCATTTGAAGGTCATATGAACATTTCATCCACAAAGATTTCAAAGATCCTGGAGCTGCACAATGTCTTCTTCAACCGGCTCTCCTGAAATCACAGGATAAAACGCTCCCATAAAAGTCTTCCTCCTTAACCGGCTTTATGAAACCCGGAGTTGCTTTGCGGATTTTGTCCTCCATTCACCACAGCCATTAGCAAGGACACAACTGTCAGGACTGTCAGCTGTATGGTCAGGGTGTGTTTTTCCTCTGGAAGCTTGTCCTGTTGGCAAGATCAAATATTCTCAGATGGCACAAAAGCCTGAAACGTTTCAAGGGGACGGAGGGATCAAAGAATGTGAGGAGGGGCAGTAAATGACATACGCCAAGATTGAATGTTACACAGTGTCACGCGCAGGCTCCCCACCTGTCCCGCGCAGGCTCTCCACCTGTCCCGCGCAGGCTCTCCACCTGTCCCGCGCAGGCTCTCCACCTGTCCCGCGCAGGCTCTCCACCTGTCCCGCGCAGGCTCTCCACCTGTCCCGCGCAGGCTCTTCACCTGTCCCGCGCAGGCACTCCACCTGTCCCGCGCAGGCTCTCCACCTGTCCCGCGCAGGCTCTTCACCTGTCCCGCGTAGGCACTCCACCTGTCCCGCGCAGGCTCTCCACCTGTCCCGCGCAGGCACTACACCTGTCCCGCGCAGGCTCTCCACCTGTCCCGCGCAGGCTCTCCACCTGTCCCGCACAGGCTCTCCACCTCATTGCCATTCTAGCTGTCATCAGCCAAACGCACCCTTCCAATCACGCCCAGCCGGACTCCATCAGCTCATTACCCACTCTATAAATGTCACCCACATTCTTCAGTCCCTTGTCAGATCTTGTCGAGCGTTGCGTAGCGCTGCCACACAATCCTTCAATCCTGAAACCTTTACTTGCATCTAGTCTGTTTTTGTCAGGAGCCGAGTAGTGTCCTGTCACGTCAGTTTGTCCGTCGTGTTCTGCCCACTGATTGGTGGGTCATTAAAACCCATCCGCCTGCATCTGTGTCCGTCTTCCTCGCCTCTGTACGCTGCACGCGGTCTCCTTTCTGGACCACTTCATCTGCTGGTTCTCAAACTATGATTTTCGTACCACTGGTGGTACGTGGTGCTCCCTTTAGTGGATATACATTCAGTAAAATATTTTCTGAGGCGGTACGCGGTGTAAAACGTTTGAGAACCGTCGTCTTAATCCCGTATTTTCTATTTAGTCACATGGTTCATGCTAGCAAGGATCGCACAGAGCCACACAGAACACAACACTTCAATTGCTAATGAAGATGTTTTTTTATTTATTCATTTAAACTTTATTTCCTCTCTCTATGTCGGTTTTCTGGATAAGCTACATACTACTTTTTTCACCACTCTTTTTAAATGCATCAAGTGAATATGTGCAGGGGAATTCTCGGTGAGAAATTATGCAAATGTGTGTAGAAATATGACATGGTGAGGTCAGAAGCTGACATGTCTCGTTTAGTAATTATGGTTGTATTTGAACCATCATCAGAATCTTGAGGCAACAATAGCTCTAGAAGTCAAACTCACATAACAAGAGTTATTCCCCCTTTGAAATGGTAATACAACCTCTTTATCAGGTTACTGATTAGATTGTTTTAGCATTGTAATGGATTTGCTCTTTTGTTGCTGCTCTCAAACATTGATAATTCGTTAATTGCCCTTTTGGCTCTGGCACCGGCATTTCATTCAGAGTTTGGTTGGATTCAAAAGACGTTATCCTACTGAGTCAAATGTTCAATCGGGAAAGTGGATACTCCATTAGTAGGGTAATACTGCTGACTTTTTATTCCAACTTTACAAAGAGAAGTCAATAAGTCGACCATAATTGATAATAGACACGTTTTATGTTAAAAGATTTAGATCTACAGTAGATGGGATTACTTTGCAGATACAATAAAAAGGAAAAACACAGAATGGTAATCTTCTGCAAGTCCCCAACAGCATTTATAGTAAATGTCATGCATTATTTATGAGATGGAGAGTTTTGAATGAACATGCAGTAGCAATACTTACAGAAATCAGTACACAGAGCAAACATGAGGATATCCAGAGTCCAACAAGTTAGTTAATGCATTACCTGCAAATATGAAAGAACGCTTCATCAATCTGGTTGGTTGCATCACAGCAAAAAATATTTAAAAAAAACAGAGCAAAAAAACATCAACCTCAAAACTCCAAATCTGAAGAACCGTTTCAATTGTTTAACTATTTTCTTTCTTACAAACAGGTGTCTCTAGTGTCTCTAATAACCTCTTTACAGCATGTATGCGCCTGCATACTACAAGCTCCAAGCCTGGACCGTCCTTTCAATGGTAGAACAAAAGAAGGGACAAAGATGTTGTTCTGCCCTGTGTCCTGACAACATGACTGGCATGGCACAAAACAAGACGGAACTGGGAGTCTCGTGTGTGTAAGTGTCTGTAGTTGATGATGCATGCCAGCATAAACACTATTAAACCAGACAGAGCTGGAGCACATCACATTGTGTGTGTGTGTGTGTGCGTGTGTCTGTCTGTCTGTATGCATCTGAGGAACACAGGTGAACACTGGGTCTTGTCCGTGGAGATGGCCTCCTGTCCACCTCTTACCCTTCTCTATCTCCGTTTGGTTGCACCCAGGATCGGCCCGTCACATTGGATCAGGTAGTGGATCACTCGTGCTTGGGAGACTTAATTAGCGCTGCCTGGGAAAGGCTGCCCTTGGGAAGCTAATTTTCCTCCCTGGTAATTGGTGCATTAATTAAATCAGAAAAAAAACACATTGTGTTTGCCCACCCCGCCACGTCAAGACATATTTTATCCACATTGTCATGTCAAGGCATATTTTATCACAGGTACGTGTGTAGTTTTGTGTGAGCTTGTGTTTTTTTTGTGTGTGTCTGTGTAAACGTGATTTACAGGAAGCCCTCGCATGTGTCTGTCACTGTAACCCATATCAAAAAAGTGAGAACATTTGGGATTGGGGTTGTAATTAATTAAGCAAAAAGACACAAGACGGTGTGGTATGGCAAATATACCACAGTTATACAAGTCATATCGCATGTGTTGTATTCAGGCACTGGCAAATTGTTGTGCCTAATTGTAACGCTCTTAGTCATGGTATATTGGCAATACCCCACTGACACCATTAAGATTGCTGCTATTATAAACCCGTAATCAACATAATTAGAACAGAAAAATGTTATGAGATGTCCTAACGATGGTATACAGTCTCATGCACCACAGCTTTCAGGGTTCAGGGTTTGAACCACACTGTTAATAATTAGGTGTTGGTTAAGGTGTAATGTAAGAGTTAGAAGTTAAGGTTCATGATTAGGGATTTGAAGATAAGGTTCAGGTTATAAAGGTAGTGTCAAGGTGAGGTTCATGGTTTTAGTGCTGGTACATTTCAATATAATCCACACAATTATAGTAAAACAAGTGTGTGAATGTGCATGCGTTAGTGTGCTTATGTTTGTGCGACTGCGTGCATCTCCGCAGCCCTGCAGTTGCACTTGTGTCAGTAAAACAACATTTCCGCGTGTGGAAAGCGACACACAGAGGTGAAGGCATATCAGTTATCACCTGTCCTTGAACACAAACACAAACATCCCTACCACCGCACTGTATGCCATCCCATAATGAGTGGGCATTTCTTAGACAACAGGGCGCTCCACGCCTCAGTGGTAGGACAGGACAGAGGGAACATCATGCATCTGTCACATTAGAGGACAGGTTGGGCTAACATTTTAACTGTCATGCAGTCAAGGAGTGTTTCTTTCAAACGTAAATAAACACCATACATCTGCACATGCACGAGCATGCACACCTTGACGCCGACATGCAAGCACACACAAACACACACACGTTCACACACACACACACACTAACGCTCATACAGACACAGGCAGGACGGCGTGCGATTTGTGAGAGCAGAAGGCTGCGGTGAACAGACAGCTTTCAGCGGTAAATGGTTGAGTGAGAGTGCGACACTTACCGGAGCTGTGATTACATACGGAGGACAGCTCTCGGAGAGCTCCCTGGAGGGGACACACATCAAATGAACAACCAAGCCTGAAAATTGCGTGCCCACTAACAAACCACTAACACACCTGGCATTGCAGTGTGCTGTGTTCCTGTATGCCTAGAATAAGAGGCCAGTTGAAAAAAAGCTTTTACTGGTAGTATTGATCTGATGTGCAGGGTGATTGTACAAAAACAAACACTCACGCGCACGCACGCTCACACACACACACACACACACACACAGTCTTGGAGTTTGCAGGTCATAGATACAGGAGGAGAGTGCTGGTGTGTTGATGGTGATGCTTTGCGTGTGCAACATGTGCTTGAGTGTGTTTCTGATTTCCTCATTAGACGTCTGCAGGCACACAAAGCCCCGGAGGTGATATGCAGGGGAAAACAACTGTAAAGCTTTACTAAAGTGCAGGCCCCCCATGCCCAACTGCAGGTCAGTGCGCCTAAAGACATTTCAGAACTCAGTTAGCGCCGAGAATATCCTACTTGTTTATTACATATTACAAGTTAAGAATGTGTAGTCATCTAGCTATTATATTACACTTTGTTTTACTCATTGAAAGCACGGAAAGCATTGCAATGGACGTCTTACTAAAGCGCACGTGCGACTTAAAACGGACAAGCAACTTAGTGAAGGGCGCGTGCAACTAATTTTTCCCTGCATGTCACCTCCGGGGCTTTGTATAGGCACACACACACACCAGTACCAGATATCTTCTACTCAACCTATGTGAGGTCTATAACATATTTATAGGCACACTGAATCAAAGTACTTAGTGTTTTCAGGGGAAGCAAGAAAATCATGTTCACAATTTCACCTCAAAATGAAAAGCACAAGAAAACATCCACTAATACTGTCATCACAGGAGTCTCGTGACTGTGAGGTCTTTTGCTTTCTCTATTTTCAGCCTGTCATCATTAACCTACTTTTATTGAATGGACTGTATTTTATTTCTGCAACGTCTCTTCACTTTAGACTGTTTTTTTGTACTATTTGAACTCCACACACACATACAGTAGCCTTTTATTTACCAGTTAGGATCTCTCATTATGTATGAATAAATACAAAAATATTGAAAACAACAATTGTATTTACTCTAAATAGTGATAGTAATATATTCAATTAGTCACAAGAAGCAAAATTACTTTGAATACGGTAAATATTACTGTACCATATGTGACTGAGTATATGGAACACAGAATACATGGAACAGAAAACATAAAACATTACCAACTATGACAGAAACATCACAATAGGATACCAGCCTATTCATCATGCAGTATTTCCAAATAAATGGAAAAACAGGATACAGGGATGGTCCTATTGATAAGCAATCAGACAGCAGATAAATAGGAACCATCCGACTTGAAAATACTAATGGAGTTCTGTGGCCGGCCGGCCCGTTCACCCCAATTGCAGCCTCTCCAGAATTGTATGCAGCATGTAATTTGATCATTGAACTAGCTGGGTCCACTGATTGCCCTCTCTCCCTCAGCCATTTAAGGAGCTGCTCAGCCTGTGTGCAGTCTCTTGGGAGCAGCACTGAACCAGTCAGCGGCATGGGGGAAAGATCGAGCACCCCTTCTTCTTACCAAAAAGAGGGGATAATTCCAGCCGGGAGCGACGCCAGAGAAGCCTTTTCCACTGCGGTAGCCACTTACCTTCAAACGCCTCAGTAACAGCTCCAACTGTTATAGTTTCAGTGTGCGTGGTACTTATTGTTTTGGTGTTGCAAACTGCCACAAACAGGCCATGTAAGTCTTTGTTTAACCTTTTTCCTCTTTGCCTTTGAAAAGACAGGAATATAACAATTCCCCAAACAAAATAATATACCTTGGAAATCGTTTTCTTTATTATTCACACCACCCGCTTTTATGTGAAGGCAAGAGCCAAATGTTCACAATACCTACATTCAACACGAGAGAGACAATGTAATCAATCATATTAAAAAGACAGCATTTTCTGAGCACTGAGAATCATTGAAACATGACAGTCATATCCACGCAACAACATTCATTCGGTTGAATTCAAGACTGATCATACCTGATAGGACTCAGGTGTGAAGGACTCGTCCAAGACATTTCCATGGCTACTGTAGGTGTGGCTCACTCCTGATGCAAATATACAGCCATCTATATGGACAATGGCATGTTGAATCCACACTGGATCTCAACAAGCATCCTGTCCAAAATCCAATAATGTAATTATTCCTCCCACCTCATCACCCTTCTCTCCTCTCTCGTCTTTCTGCCAACCTCTCTTTTCACCTTTGTCATTCCACCTGCCTCATCTTAACCCCTTTTCTCTCTTCCCCTCTCAACTCCTTTCTCCTCTTTTCTCACCCACTACCATCTCCCCTCTCTCATCTGTCAACAAACAGACACGCATACTAACACTGTGGAAATATTTACTGCAGGAGTACTTGTTGCAAATACTATGTCTTGCTATAATTATTATTATTATTAGTAGTAGTGGTAGTAGTAGTAGTATTACATTTTTGCTACAATTTTCTATATGTTTTGTAGGCTCTTTTTGAACCATTGCAAGAATTTCATTGCATAGTTTGCCTTGTCTACTCCCATGCATATTACCATTAATATTCTGTCCTCTCCCCTCCCCCTCAGAAGGCTAAGAGCCAATTTAGCCAATAATCTGGCAAGAAGTGTCATTCATCTAAATAAAACTATTGTAGTGTAAAACTCTAAGATTTGGCTCAGCGCTTCCAGACAGACCAACAAGATCTCATTGTGTCAATTCAGTTTTCATCATTTGTTCAGGGGGATGAGCCTACTCTTTAACAATCTGTTAGAAAACGTAACGCTGGCGCGCATTCCTGGTCAGACTGAGCAGAGCAAATCTGATTGCTCTCTATGCCAAAAATCTCATTCAGCTGTGACTCAGCCATAGAATGCCATTGTATGCAAATTACAGTCACCAAAATGGCCAACTGTATATTGTACACTTAGATTTTAGTTTGTGGGTCTCAAAATTAGTTTAGTGTCCAAAATCACACAAAACACAATGCCCTTTAGGCTGTTGTACAATATAAATGTGTCGTTTGAAAAAAATACAGTATGCAGAACATCACAGTCCTTTAATCGTTTACCACAATTACACTGCTTCTCTACTGTGGGAGACCATAGCTGGAGTGGACTTGAGCGCTTCTTCACACATGTATAAACGGTCAGCTACACTACAGTCTGCAGTGAAAGCAACACTCTATAGCAAGAGCTTGGAACCCAGAATTATTTTCTTAATTCACTCGGTGTCTGTACATACGGCGTCTCGTTCGTTTACACAGCAAACTAACCTCATGTTGTCAGTCCATGAGTTCCTCCCTGGTTCTCTAACAATGCATCTCTGTCTCTGTCTCCCCAGCCTGGCCTGGTTTAATGGGCAGAGAAACAAGTGTGATTAGTCTAAAACAACTGGAGTAACTGTTTTTTTGCCCGTACTCACAGACGAGGCTGGTGTTGTCCATAGGGTAAAAGGTCGCCCGTTTGCCCGAATGCTCACACAGTTGTAGGCCATTTATTAGCATAGTGAATATTTTTATAATTACGGTTTAATGTGCTATCGGGGCTATTCCATGGGAATACACGGGTGTAAGTAAGCAATTTACCTATTTGTTGGTTTCAAAGCTATGGGATGAAAGTCTATGGGTATTAACCTTCACCTACATTTTCAAACATTATTTTCAAACATCTAGTGTTTGAGTGAAAGAAAATGTTTTTGCTTGACTTACAAGATTGAAAGCTTTTACTTAGCTATGGGTTAGGGTTGTGGAAAGCAGTGAAACATGACTCTTAGACAGTTTTTCTTGTATTATGTTATTGTAGGGTAACGTTAACTGTCACGATGTGTAGTGGAACCAGGCGCAGGCAGAGTGGCAGTCGATGTTATGAATTTTAATTAAAAATAAACACCGAGCACTTGAACAAAACTGAAGGAAAAACAAAAGGTACGCTCAAAAACGAAACACTCACCACATACAGGAACATACGGAGACAAGCAACAATGACCGACAAATGAGGGGAGCAGAGGAGAAACATTTAAACACATACTGATGACTTAATTGGGACCTCGTGTGAGTGACAATTGGAGACAAGACAAATGAAGGAGTCCGGGGTGAGTTCATGATCCATGGGAAACCGGGAAAAGTGGGAGATGACGGAGCTGTCCGTCACCTCACCGTCACATTGACAATGAAAATGAAACACATTTTAGTCCATAAATAGACATTTTGGTCAATTTTACTGTAAAAGTATTCACCATTTACCCGATAGTCACTTTCCTCGAAATGTATTGATGTCCTGGGGAACTGGACATTGTCAGTTATAACCACTTCTGATACAGCATATTAAGTCTGAGTGTTACTTAACAGCCCTTTTTCCTGGTTTCATTTTCGCACACACCGGTTACTAATTAGACTAATTTAGTCTAGTGCACTGCCCCAATTCTTACTCCTCGGGAGAGCATGGAAAATATGCTCAAGTTATTCCAGCAAAACTTTTGCCCGCCCTCAAAGCCCTAGCTGCTTGAGAAACCACCGAGAAATTAGTCCCAGCGCTTCAATCAAACAGTAGCTCAGCTGGAGAGAGTAAAGTGAAGATCCAACAGCCTTGTCATGTTCCATCTCTAAGCTTTACACATACACATACCCCACCCTTAACTTCCTTTATTAGCATGGCTCATTTAAAATTCCAGCAGCCTATATCTGTCTAATGCAAAGCTGCTTCATGTAACGGTTCTCACCCGGGCTCTGTCTGGAGCAGATCTGGTTGTTTTCTAATTCAGACAACAGAATCCACCCAGACATGTGCGTGCGCACAAACACACACAGTTCACATACACACATACAGTGCTGGTACATAAACATACACACAACAGAAGCACAGAGCTGCTGACTTTGACACCAAAGGTTATGAGTTCAAAGTCATGGAGAGACAAGTGGTATTTTTAGTACATGTGCTTCCTCTTCCAACTGTGCTGCCACATTCAAGATTTTTGTTCTAAGCCTTTTCCAAAGCTTAACCCTTACTGTAACTATTCAGAACGATTACCTAACCCTGTTCTTGATGCTTAACCCTAACACCTGACCATAATCCTTAACCTTAACCCCTAATCCTAACCTTTGTAGGAGTTCAGATATTTGCTCTCACATGTATAGATGTTATTATCCCTGTGGACACAGGTTTAATATTAACAGGAGCTGTGAGATCACGTAACACACACAAAGAGGTTCCATCCCAATATTTAGAGAATCTCTCTCTGGCAATGGGATATAATATCTGATTCCCATATCGTAGTGATAAATTATTTGAAAGAGAAAGTTCTCACATTTTCCAAAGACTCTACCCACCCCCCCACCACC
>JACXGI010001943.1:19258-37510 GCA_016801175.1 Esox masquinongy | reverse complement strand
CTTTTAGAGATCAATGGCCTCTCATACCCAGCCTCTCTCCTTTTATTTCTAATATACAGGCCAGGGGATAACAGTGACATACACATTACCCAAAGAGATGCAAAGCCAAACATAAGAGAGGGAAGATAGGGAGATGGAGGAAGAGGATGAGTGGGGGATTGATAGAAAGTCAGGCAATTAAAAGGGGTAGAGACGGAGATACATGAAAAGATGGGAAGAAGGGAAGAATGAACTATTCGAGCAGTCAAGTTAGCCAAGCGAGAGCAAGAAATACAGAGCAAGATTATTTGAGACAGAGAGAGCTTTCACAGGTGTGACTGTGTCTATATTTGTGTAAACATACCTTTGGTCTGCACACGTGAGAATCTGTGTGTGTATGCATGTGTCTCCACTAATCTATATAGGCCCATATATGTATGTTTTTTTTTTTTACAACAGTTGTTATGACCTGCAATGCAGATGTTCAAAAGCAAATCATTTAACATATTTTTTTGTTTTGTTAAATTCCACTGATTATCCAAAATATGCAAAAATATACAGAAAATATCCTTACGTCTAATGCATCGTTAAAACATTTACACTGGGTTATTTGTGATGACCGTTATTAGTTTGATGTGCTACAGAGTAAACTGAGGAGGTTTTTCTCCATTTTATATGAAGTTAACAGGATAGAAATGCTTGTTGTCATACATAACCAGCGCTTGACTTGGGATAAAATAAGTGCAGGAACTGACAAATCACACATTAGACTATGTTCATCGAAATGTATGTGTTAATTAGGCTTGCCTAAAATAGGAAACAGAACGCTGTTTGCCTAACAGAATACTGTTCCAGACCAAGTCAAGCACTGTGTTTAACAGCTTCTAACTTAACATATAATTTCCATGTCAACCCCAGATCTTCTTTTCTTTCTCCTAATCAAAGTGATCACTCCAGCGGGATCATGTTATACAACCTCACCTCATACTGTAAGCAGCACATGTACTTATCCAGGCACTTGTCATCTCACGTCTGAAATACTTTTGGTAGAGTTCCTTGCTTGTGCCATCAAACCACTGCAAATTATCCAAATCACTGCAGCCCTGTCTTCCCGAGTTCTCCAATGTCGCCCATGTCACGCTAATGGCTTCCAGTCAAAGCTCACATCCACCACAAGACAAGACAATTTGGGCTTGCATGCTGAGCAAAAAGGGGAATTGCCCCTCCCTAACTCCCTAACCTCTACAATCAGTGAATCTAAAGTTGACTTGTCATCCTTCACCTCATCCTTTGTCTGATCCTTCATATCCTCTATCTCAACCTCATCTGCCACAACATCCTCCACTTCATCCTTCACCTCTACCTCGTCTTCCACCTCATCCTTCACCTAATTTTCTACATGATCCTCCACCAAATCCTTTACCTAACTTTCTATACCATCATCCACAATCCGCTACTTCATCTCCCACTTCATCCTTCACCTCATCCAGCACCTTATCCCCTAATTCATCCTCACCCTTGTTGTTCATGCCTTCCTCACGCTTCGCCTCATCCACCACATTTAACACCACATCTACCACCTTCTCTACCCCCTCCTTCTCCCAAGGTGACAACATGAAGGTTTTGCAGAATTCATGAACACGTTTCCCTGTTGCAGCAAATCATTTTTGAAGATCACAGTATGTAATGTCTATCGCAGCATCTGGTTTACTGACAAATAGTGAAAAGAACATCTGCTTGAAAAGCAATAAATACATAACAAATACACATTAAATGCTGCAGGATTAAAATATAGTGTCTGAACATAAAACTGTGTCCCGTATTGAGTGTGTGTTTCTATTAGCCTACTCAGAACAATCTCTGTAAGAACACGTTAGGGACAGTAAAGACACCTTCTGATGTTCATGTGGATGTATTGTTCTGACAGGCTAAATGGAATGGGCATCATCACCTTGTCAGTGAACATACACTTTATGCGGAGGAGATGTTCACTGACAGTTACTATCATGCTGTAAAAGCTCCATCTAATTGGGATATAATGAGTGTAATAGGGGTTGTTAACGTTGAAAGACAAATAAACCAGGTGTGAATGGTTGACACCACTACATATCCCGCATCACAGAGGCCGTGCAGCTTTTCTAAAATAACCTCGGAAAGTTGGAATACTAATGTATTCTGTTGAGTGGTGCTGGGAAAGCCATTCTGTGGAAATGCACTAGAGCCTTTTCATCACTCAGTTTGCGAACATTTGCCTGCTGTGAGGACAGGAGGCATATGGAGTGTGTGTGTATGTCTGAATACATTCTTGTGTATCTCCATGTGCTACATGTGATACTTCTATCCCTTAAACCCAGTTCCAGTGTCGCGACTCAGCCAACTGTTCCTCACACACCTCAGCTAGGAACAGTACCTCCTCCGTCTTTGGGACCCAACGGTCCCACGCCGGGATTGAACCAGGAGAAAACTTCACTGCTTCATTTTGCTTCATACAACAATGTCTGTGTGTGTGTGTGTGTAACCCTATGAACATACATTTATACTGAAGTATAACGCAGGTGTACCAGGAAATGACATATTCCAGGAGAATCCATAGTGGTCCTTAGACAACACTACCCACGTGGTGTATCCCCATCACTCCCACTATAGCCACATATAGCAGCATTGGTTTTGCCTGGCGGACTCTGACATGTAACTACAGGAAGCATAATTGCAAGTGATCCAAATTCATTAGCCAATTTCCTTCTGCAATGGGGCGAAATCCTTACACAAGTGGCCTTTCTGGGAGTGTGGCTGTTTCTAGCCTGAATGATTTTGATGGATGAATATGTTTTTTTGGTAGGGTTCCCACATGAAAAGCTTCCTGCTGTCCCGTGGTGGAGAACAGCACAGCAAATTGACCCTGTTACTTGAAAATAACTTGGGATAGCACTGAGCTACTGAATACATGGAAAAGGACTACTTCTGAACAGCTAGATTGGGCTTGTGTCTGAAATAACACCCTATTCCCTGTGTTTAATGCATCACTTTATGCACTTTGGCCCCTGCTGAAAAAAGAGCACTATTTAGGGAATAGGGTACCATTTAGGAGGCAACCGAGATGTAGGCATTATTAAGTAAATGAGAAGGGAGCATTGGCTTAAATGAGTAATGATATTCATGAGCACCTTTTCCTTTATCACCTAATTTGTCTTGATTATACGTTGGAGCCACACGACTAAACTAAGAGGATCCTGACTAATTACTCAGATAAAGTTCACTGGCATGATGCTAATGAAGCTTCATGACACGTGTCTGAGTTCCCACAGTGGTTATAATCAATTCAATGGTTTGTCAAATTCATACCTGTGCTGTGTGCCACTCTCATATTAATTTACACTCTGCTGAAATCAGCAGTGATTGGACGTCCTGAAGTGATCTGAGCAATAATACTATTTCAACACTTATTCATATCTCTTTACATAGCAACCGGTTATGTTGGCTCTGTGTGCAATGCTGTTTTAGATCTGTAATGTAAAGAGATGTTATGCAATTTAAGTTGACACAGCTTTTTCCATCTCCCTATCAGTCTGGAGAGAGAACCATTCCTGTTATCCCAATTTGGGTGCTCTGTGGCGTTGTACGGACACAGCTGTGTGAACCACTTAGATACCAGCACGATGAACACTCAGGAGAATACCAAGAAAACCAATCACTCCATGCTTTTGTTTTTCCGGTCAAATTGTGTGTTATCTAAAAAAGCTGCACAGGGAGAAGAACAAAAAAAGAGATTTTTGAAGGAGAGGTGGACAGAGACCTGGGAAGAATGATAGAGGGCTCAGAAAACACAGATGGACAGATGGAGCATTGACAAAATTAAACAGAGAGACAGAGTGGGGGGGGGTGAGACAGATATGAGATAGAGAGTAGAGAGAGATGGTAAAGAGAGACAGGCTATAGAGAGAGTGAGTGGAAAAAGGGTAAAGAGAGAGAAGCTTGAGAGAAGAGATGGAAAAAATAGAGACTACACAGAGAGAGGGTGGAAATAGGGTAAAGAGAGAGTAGAGGAAGGGGAAACTGGCAGAGAAGGAGTAAGTGTAAGTGTGTATGTGTGTATCAGAGAGGTAGAGAGAGTGAGTGCATGTGAAACCGCTAACAGATGCGAGATGAGACTCTCTCTGATTACACTCGGTGACACGCCCAGCCAGTCTCCCCGTGCCCTGCTCTCCCCTTCTCTCCCGTGTCTGTCTCTAACTCTGATAAATGGCTTTGTTTGGCTCATCCTCTGTTCAGCAGATAAGATTTCACACTGTAAAACCCCGCAAGAAGCTAAGGGGGATAGGGCAGGAGCCGAAAGGAAAGAGAAGAGGAGGAGGAGGAAGTGTAGGACGTTCATGCGGAGGATATTCAGGAGGTATCATCCGATTATAGTGTGGATGAAGTGAGGGCTTGGGGAAAGGCAGAACCATTGCACAAGGATGATGACAAAGGATGGGGTGCACTGTACCAAAATTAGGTGGAACACAAAGAGAAGAGAGGAGGAACGTAAGGCAGGATATGTCTAGGAGAGGAGTGAGGGTTGAGGAGCTTCACAGCAACAGGGACTTCATTCTAGCCCTGACTTCCTAATGATCCCTAAAGCTCATTTACGTCATTTAGCAGACACTCTTATCCATTATTTCATTTGCATCCATTTTGTTCTGGCCCCCATAGGAACCAAACCCACTACTGCCGTTACAAGCACCATGCTAGTAACTTACCCACACATTTGTCAGCATACAGGACTGACAGTGTAAATAACCGTACCAAAGAGTCAAGGTAATAATCGTTACGATAACGCCATTTTCAACATTGATAATTACTCAATCATGACAATAAGACACCTCCGAAATATCTAGCCAGCAAGGAAGTAGATAAGTGCTGCATTGATCTTTGTATGCTGTCCAGAGCATGATAACAGGGGCCCTGCACTCCCTTTGTTTAGCACTCAATAAGCTGTAGCTGACTGAGCAAAGCCACATATTGGAGAGTTAATTGTGCAGAGCCCGATCCCATGAAATAGTAGTGTTCTCTGGTTCATTCTTCGTGGTAACAAGTAATCTATCATGTTTTTCAATGTAAGTACAAAGTTACTTTTACAATATTATTTCCCTTGTCTATGACAATCCCTCTCTGTAGATGACTTTTGCTGCAGTTCACAGACCTTTTCTTTGTGCACAAACTTTATGGCAGGAAGCTGGGTAGTTACATAGTTAGCAAAAATGGCATTGTGATAGTTATTCACATTTCTTTGAATTATTTGAGGATTCCTACGGATTCACAGGTTCATGGAAACGCCCCCAAATAAGTACCAGAACATTCCATGGGCAGCCCCCAGGGCTAGCCCTGCTCCTCATCCAGCTGTAAGCCACCTGGGAGTAAAAAATACCCTCCAGGGCCCTGAACACACCAGTGTCCATTACAGCTGTCTCTCCTTGTTACTTTATATGTAAATAATGTATTTTTGTAAGAGCTGTAGCGTTTGTTATCGTTATTACTGAAGTTAGTAAAAGGTATAGGCCTGAGTTATAGTTCAAAATAAGGTCAGTAGTCAAGCGATTCAAAGACACTGCGCACACTCTAGTACAGAGGCATGAGAATGAAAAAGCATTTTTATGCCGCATTTCCACAGATGCTTTAACCCGGTACCAGGGCTACACCGGTGATTTACGCTAATGTTGGCTCTAGACTTTCCTGTTTCTACTATACATTTGGTACCAAAGACTTAAGGAGGGGCTCGGGTGGGAAGGAAGGAGTAAACTATCAACGTGATTTGGTTTTCCGGCTACGAAAAATGAAAAGCGATATTTTTCTGGTAGTAAAATAACAAACAAATAGCGCCATGCTCAGTTTGTTTATAATACAGCGTTGGAACTTTAGTTATAAAATAAATTTCTTCCTCAAACTCCTGCGACCGACTACTTCTCCACCTACACTCGTGACACTGCAACAAAGCCAGCATATTCAGTATTTAGTTTAATACAATTATTTTCTCAGAACTATCTACCTAAAATAGAAGGATTCGAGAGAATTCTGAGGTAATTATGTGTTGTTATAGGTTCTGTAAGCTACTATCTAGGACTCAGCGCTCCGTTTCTCTATTGAGTCAATGGCATCGTATCACCTTCGGTCGTTCCAACTCTTTTCGTTGAGTCTTTGCTTCCCTAACTGTTGCTTTATTTTATCGGGGATCTGTTCGTTTGATCGGATGAAAACCATTATCCATTACGAAAAGCCTAAAGCAAACGGTACACATCGCTATTCGAATAGCACAACATCAAAGCACGTAACGCGTCAACCCGCAAACCACGCCTTAAGTCCTAAAGTCCGGTCTTGGCACCAGTGAGAGCCGGGCTACTTGGCCATGGCCTAGTGGCGACTGGCGCTGGCCCGTGTCAATGGAAACAGAAAAAATTCTGGACTTTAGGGTAAAACACCAGTGTTTGGCACCAGTGGAAACGAGGCATTGAGTATTTTCTCCATTCAGCAATGCAAAATTATTGTTATTTTCTTAGTAATTAACGTTGTAACGTAACACGTTGCTCTTAATCCACATAATATTGTATCTTAAGTTACATTTGGTAGATTCCAACACTTGCTAACTCTGAGTTTAGCAATAACTGGGAACTACAGTAAGAAAGGGGCTCAATGAACCTGCTCCAGGCCGGTGTAAGCCATACTGTAGCTAACTCCACTTACCGCGACAAAAATAAGTGGTGAATATTAACTCATTATTCATTTCATTTGAGAAAGCAGACTGATTAAATATTATATGAATCAATAAAAAATAATATACACAAATGGCATTATCAACTGTAAATCTGTTGTATGACTATATTAAATGATTTTTTTTTTGAATGTGAAGGTGGTATGCCCACCGAAGTGTGAAATAGGGATCATAAACATCATGTAAAACTTCTAATAACCAATTTAACAGCATAACCTGACAAATTTACAAAACAGGTTTCTTGCTAGCTTTTTTCACAGGAAGGAAAATGTAGCCCTGATTTGCCTATGAATTGGTGTTTTAGCATTGACCCTTTGCAGAGACTGGTGTTTGGCTAGCCATGTGTGACATGTACACACATTCACAAACCTGTTAAAGGTTCAACAGGCTGACCAGCCACTGTTGCAGGTAGGGATGAAGCCTGAGCTCCAATAGGACGCTAACCAAAACTCGCTAGAGTATATGTGTAATAGCCACAGGTCTATAAACCACTAAGACTTACTCTCTTTCATTAACGTAATGTTTATCTGGACTCACTTTCTTCAGATTATCCTCATGAGATCCAGAATATAGCTATACCTAACTCTGGATTACTAGCCTTGCAACCACAGTAGCTATAAACTACTATTATTATGAACTCTAAAACCTCCCCCACTTGCCTTTCACCAACAGACTAGACGGAGTCTCTCAATTTCACTTCCAATCTTTTACAAAGCAATCGGCACTCTGAATCAGGGGAAACCATTAAAGAGCCTGATGACAACAGAATGGTATAAAGTAAAACTGATTACTGCAAAGCCCCTGAGGCTTTCTGAAGCTGGTATGCTCTACAGGTCGGCGTGGCTCATTGGCTCATTTCAGATATTGCTTTTACAGAGCACAGTCGGACATGAATGCACTACGTTATTGGAGAGTCACGTCCGGTAATACAAGCAACATGCCAGGAGATTGTTGACCGTACACACACACACACACACTCATACATGCACATGCACTCATATATGCACATGCACATCTGCAGGCAGCATGCTCAAACCCATTGTAGATTCACAACCACACACATCAATTAACATGTGCAAACATACTCACACGCAGACATAATCACACGGATATATAAGCAAGATGCACTTTTCCAGTATCTATTAGTGTATTGAAAAGGGGCTTACTCAATGATGACTAATAACCATATTAAAGATGCAGTCGGGGACTTTTGCGATCTACAACAAAAACACCAACTGTAAGCTCAGAAGGGTAATATGTTGTTTATATGTGCATAATCTGTGAATAGAATCACTATCATAACATGAAATTCCAATTTTGAATGCAAGTGTTTTTTGATGACACGGGGCACAAATCAGGACATACATGACAACACACAATATTCTGGCTCAATAGCGCCACTTTTACAACCGGTGGCCAAAAATCACAGACAGCATCTTTAACTTTTTGTCCAAATGCCAGGTGAAAATGTTTTTATACACACTGCCATATACGTGCCTACAGCTGCTATCTGTCTCCACTCTCTGCATGTCTGTCATACTCCATGACCTCAGCATCATTACAGCAGCCTCTCATTGAGGACGTGCCATTTACAGAGGGTGGCCAGTATGTCTTTTGAATGTCTGATTATAAATTGGATGTAATTTTCTTCTCTGGAAACAAATAAAGAGGATGAATATGGCTTTGATATGTCATGACCCCTGATGGAAGATGAAAGCAAACCTTGATGGACATTTGTTCAGAGACAGTGAGCGGGGAGGGAGATGGGAAGGGAATGGGGAGTAGATGAAGAGAGAGAGAAAAAAACAGAGAATCAGAGAGACAGAAGAAGAAAAAAAAGGGGGAGAAGTTAGGTAGAAAGATAAAAAGAAACACATCATGAATGAGAACGAAGCCATAAGAAAGAAATGGAAAGAGAAAAAGGGAGGGAGGGATTAAAAAAGGGAGAGAAAGATGAGACCGGGAGGGTCAGAACGATGCAAATTTCCTGCAGCGATAAGCCGGGAGCCAATCTCAGCTGTGACAGAACATACAGAGTGGTGAGGTGGTGGGGTATAGAAGGAGCTGCTTTAGCAGGGCCTTATCTGGAGGAATGAAGCTCCCCCTCAGCCTGATTGAATGACTAATCTTCATTTCTGACAGCATAACCAGGGACAAAGTACACAAAGACACACAACCCCAGGAGATGGAGGGAGCCAACCAACCAGGGGATGCCGTAGGCGATTTGGCCTGAGGCTTGGAGGGAAAGAGAAGAGCGAGAA
Source organism: Esox masquinongy (assembly GCA_016801175.1). Lineage (NCBI taxonomy): Eukaryota > Metazoa > Chordata > Actinopteri > Esociformes > Esocidae > Esox > Esox masquinongy. Next base: position 28,528 of record JACXGI010001943.1, on the reverse strand, counting down.
GATTGGGGAAGAGTGAGTTAAAGTTCAAGAGGTACAAGAGGAGGAGAGATAAGAAGAAAGGAAGAAAAAGCATGAAAGAAGGAAAGGTGACAGGGAGAGAAAAGGAGTGAGAGAGGAGGAGGGGATGGGGAGAAAAGAGAGAGAGAATAATTTAGAGCGGCGAAGGAAAATAGAGTAGATGGGAGTTAGGGGAGTTAAAGTTACTTTTTTGAGTTACAGAAAAGGAGGGGAGGGGGGGTGAGAAGAGCAATAGAATGGGAGGGAGTTTGGGAGAGTATGAAATGGGAGAGAAACATGAAGTCAAAAAACTAAACCACACAGTTTCTTCACCCCTGCCAGAGCATGATGAACATGCAACTCCATTAGTCTCAGGCATTTCCCTGTGGACACTCACCTAGGACCCTGCTGAACTCTCTCCTGCCTGCCCGCTGCTCTCTCTTCTTTCTGCTGCCACGGGTGCCTGCTGCTGTGTGCAACATGGTTTCCCCTCTTCTGGAGCCAGCTAGGCTACACTAGTAATTACACTTCATTATCAGCATTCTTCATGCAATTAACTAAGCTAATGGGATCTGATTAACTGCATTGCAATACGCTAACCACTCTGCTTTATCGGCCTGTACGATGCTGCAAAGAAACGTGGGATTAGTGGCAGTATGAGGTTGTGCTTTTAAATGTGTCTGTGTAGTTGTGTGTGTTAGTATTTCTTCATGTTGAACGGCACATGAAGATCATGCAGTATCCAAAGGCATTGTGTTGATTTTATATCTGTACAGCATCAGTGTAGGATCAGTGTCCACGCATGTTGGAGTATTGGTTAGGGTATGTTTCTGCGATGGGGAAGAGCAGTGGTATAGCAATACATAATTCATTGTGTAGAAATCCTGGTGTGTGTAGGCACATATTATTAAAGATGAACGTGCTGTGCATTTCACAGCACACTCACAATCAACAACATCTGCTTCGATACAACTACACACACACATACGCACATACACACACACACACACACACACACAAACACACACACTCCTCCCTTGTCCTTCACTGAATACTATTGAATATAATTAAATAAATAAATTATAAATAAATTATAGCCCCATATACCCTGTTCATTATTACTGATGTGAGATGTAACTAGAGAATGTGTTTAATAGGAAAAGACCATAATTTCAACATGCATTTTTAAGTGTCAATAACACTGTAATGCATTCCAAATGGCACCCTAAACCGTACACATTGTGCACTCCTTTTGAGCCCTATGGTATGTAGTGCAGTACACTGTAAACATAGCACTCAGTTCGCCATGACAGTCTAATGACACCGTAGAAAGTAGTGCACCCAACCAGACATCTGGTGTTTGGACATAAACCCCAATAGAATTGGACATAAACCCCACTTGCCTACTACCTCCACAACAACGACCGTACCCCCAACAATGCATATCCATTTTCAGATGACGCCAGTCTCAACTCTGATGACGATGAGTACCACGGAGTGATCAACCTGCCGGTGGCCTGGTGAAGCCAAGATAACCTGGAACTCAAAACCGAATAAAGTGTGATGGTGGCGGTCCAGGAAAGACAACTCACCTCTCGCCTTTGACGGTGAGGGCTTAGTCATTACTTTGGTTCAATCATTCAAATTTCAAGGGACCATCATCTCAGGTTTCTTCTCACCACTCATATTCCATAATCTCACAGTTCCTCCAGAATTGTTGTCACCCTGGGTAGAGATAAGCAGAAAAGGCTATGAAACAAATGTTGTTCATCATTTTGTTCTTACATTCAAACTATGAGAAATGTAACCTTCACTTGTAATTCAATTGTACAAAGAAAAAACAAAAAAAGCACTGATTGCTTAGTAAAAAAACCAAAAAAACAAATACATTTTATTCTAAAGAACATATGCCACAATTTTTTACTACTTTTTTAACTGAAAATGGGATTAGCAGACACAAATTGTAGAGATCGAAAAATAGTTATATTAGTTTACTGGTAATTGTACTCGACAGCGTTTTAACTGGCAAACTAGCAATCTTTACCTGCATTGTAGAGATCTGGCAAACTGACAATTTTCCTGAATGTCTAAACTGGCATTGTTTTTTGGTTTTCCGTTAAAACGCTAAGAAAAAAACATGATTTAATTGGCATATGTAGTTGGTTGTTGTTGTTGTTGTTGTTGTCCAATTTCAAGGTCTTCAGCGACAGTAGAATCAATTCACAATAGAGACATTTTTAGTATATACCTCGCAAATCAACTGAAGATGGAATTAAAATGACAGAACAAAAAGTTAAAATGAGGACAAAACAAAACTTGTTGGCTTGATATTTAGATCACAATCTGAATATAGTTGGTCTCTTGAAAACGCAGAGTTAACGATGCAGTCCATGATTTTTGCTAACTGGTTGTAAATTCCATTTCAAAACCACTTACTTTCAGACTTGGAATTGTATGGCTAACTGAGGTAGGACAGTGATTCAACTTCTAGATTCTGCAAAAGTCAACAACAAATTGAACATCCTTTGTGGGACGTTCAAAAATATATATATATTGTAAATCGCAAAAGTTCCAGGCTGCCATCTTTAAAATGTTCTCAGTTAGCTTAGCTTAATCTTCCCTTGGTTTCATGCATGCACTACAGCTACTTCTGTATGTCATCAGAAGAGATGATAAATAACAAGCAATTATTTACCAGGCCAGCGGACTTGGTTGCTCCCTCTCTCCTTTTCCTCATATCACTCACACGACACAGCCTCTTTCACAAGAGAAAAGCCAAGAATGATGTCACTCCAGTGTCAATCTCTATTCTGGACACATGGTTTTACATTGTAATACATTGTGTGTGACTCAAGACTATATTTTCTTAACTTACTATTGCAAAAGTTAGGTACACACAGGCATATGAGTTAGGGAGCACGGTACACTGTAAAAAAAATAAAAATAAAAAAAAGAGCACGCTTGCTACTGGATGTCATTTATCAATCTAGCTTATTGTTTTTATTTCTTCTTATGAACCATATTACGCTTTTGGTCCAAAATATTTGACTATGAAAACAAAGGGAAAAAATAGCCATGGTCATGCAGAAAATAACCGAATCCCCACTAAAAATGGTGGTGGATCAGTGGATTTACGGCCTGCTTAATTTCTAAATCCCCTCGAAAACTTGTTAGGCAAAATGGACTTCATCAAGTACCAGGAGATATCAGCCCAAAACCTGTCTGCCCATAGCTTGGCTGTTATGATGTTTTCAGAAAAAGGGTTAATAATGAAGGGGATGTGTACCACTGGTTGGATATCCCCAAATATTTTACTAAAGCCCCGCCCAATTAAACCAAAATGTAATGTTTACGTATTCATGAGGAAGCTTGTGGCGTTGAACATGCACACAGCAAGTAAATAAAACCTCATGAAAACACACGCATGTTTTCTGAGTGAATATCATGTTTAAAATAGGCTCCTGTGAGTGGATGAGGAGAAACCACAAGCAAGGACCAAGGACTGAAGAAATTGTAGAGTTTCTTTATTTCAATTAATGTACCCTTATTGTTTCCAAACAATCACTAAATATATGTTTGTTTGCAGACATCCCATTCCTAATTCAGACCCTTTTTAATCTGAATTGAGTGTATCTTGCTACAATAAGCCAGCTCTAAATAAAAATAAATGTGACATGGTTCTACTGTACATTATCACTCATGCAGTGCAACACATGGAACTAGAATGAACAACAGCCGTGTAATTAGGTAGAAATACATGTGTCTAATGTTCTTTCCTGTCATTTACATCCTCTACCTCACATTCTCTCTGTCCCTGCACTCCTTCTCTCACACATATAGATATCTTCTCCCTCACCTCATTCTATCTTGCTCACTATCTCTCGCTTTCCCTGTCTTTCCTCTGGTCTGAGGGGCATCTTCCCCCGCTGAGTCCTTCACTTAAAAGGAGAGAAGAGAGAGAAGAAAGAGGAAATAAGGGAAATGAGAAAGTAATGAGGGGGAAATAAAATAACCTCGTCCCCAGGCTGCTGCGCACATCACATATGACTGGAACACCTTCCATTCCAAGTTGGCCTTATAGGAGGGACTTTACTAAGTAATATTTTTTCATCATTTAATTATAGCGAATAACTGTACGGTGAGGCGGGGCTCCAAATGGATGCAGGAAATGGCGAAGATAACTCGCAAAAATCTTCAGAGTGACCTCCGAGAAAGAACTGTGCCCTCCATTCCAAGCTAATAGCCTCACTGAGAAAAAAGTCTACCCCCTTTAAATTGTGGTAGATGTTGTGCGTCATGCTTGTTGAGGAAGCTATCCCAATAAGAAGTGCAAACACCATCTCTTTATTGACAAGAGGTTGGGCAGATAAGATTATACTAGTGCGCTACACTGTAATGATCTTCCTAAATCAGTCTGCAAAAACGTTTACATGGTTACCAGTACTGTAGTGAAAAGACGACAGAAGTACTGTGAAAGGCCAAATCGTCTCATTTTAATAATTTTACCCTGCTATGTATTTAGCTGTTAAGTATGGTCAAGTGAAGTCAAATTATGAATGCAGTATGGTAGCCTACTGGCTATAAAGTGCGGTAGAAAAAGTTGAGTCTTGTAATTGCAACCATTGATCTTGCAATGGCTTATGGTTTTAGAGGCAGTATAATGTTAGCTAACTGAAGTAAGATAGCTGGGGTGTCCACCGAATTTGAGATAGCGAATGCTAGCTTCACTAGCTAATAATACCACTGCGGTTTTAATCCTTTGGATGACATGAGGATGGTTACTTTTTTGTGGCTCCATGTCTGGGAACAAGATTATAAATAGAAAAGACAGTGGGAAACACAGATGGTCAGAGAGGAGAGAGATTGTAAGAGTGAGATCGAAACATATTCAGACCTGAAGAGTGAGAAAGATTGGAAAAAGGACAGATGAGACGAAGTGATTCAACTCCTCTGGCCCTGTAGCCTGACCGGGCCCTTCCTACTCCCTACAGAGTTCTACAGACCCAATGAGGAATAATGAGCTTTAGAAATTCACAAAGGTCACCACAGTAAAGCTCTGTCTTTTCTGTCTTCCCTGTCTTCCCACCGCAGCCCAAATCACAAATGCCACCTCCAGGCTGGTCTCAAAGACTGAAGTCTATAGTTTGGAAAGAATAGGGTGGAAAAAAAAGTATCAACCTTTATCATCCAAAAACCTGAGACAAAGAAGAATGGAGAGAGGTTGGCTGCAGGCGGTAGTGGTATTGGAGGGAGAAGGAGGGAAAGAAAGAAAATAGAGAGGGAGTGATTGTCTTTAATCCTGCTTGATTGAACAGCCCCCTGTATACCCAGATCTGGAGGAAGAAACACAGCCTATAAGAAGTCAGCTGAATAAGCTGAAGTTTACATTGCACCTATGTGTGTGTGTGTGTGTGTGTGTGTGTGTGTGTGTACGTGTGTGTGTACCATAGGTACTACAATACAAAATGCAATTCAACAACATAATGCAATTCACTACCCATCCCCTTAGGGGATCAGTATCACAGTGAGGCCAAGAGCTCGTTGTGTATATAACACAAAACCTGATGAACAAACCATTGGTGATCAGGGACCAGAGGCCATTTGAGTCCGTGATCTGGCCATTTCCCATTGTGGCAGCTGGACTGGAGACAAAAAGGAATGAGGGACGGAAGACTGATATAAAAAGTCAAATAAATAGCTGTTCATATTATTGTGTCCTGAGTGTCTGCGAGGCCTCAAGGCCAACAGAGGAAACAATGGAGGTGATGATGGAGTGATTAGTAACAGTCACATCCCCTTTGGGCTCTGGTTCAGAATAATAAAACAGAGAGAGGAGAGGAAGAACACAAACAATGTGTTTCGGTGGCCTGGGGTGTTAGACAAAGAGGAGATAGGGAATGATATCTACTAGAGAAATCATACAAGCGACAGATACCTATCCGCTAATCAAAGTGAAATTAGCTGCTGTTAATTGGGTTTAGGAAGGCAGAGGATAAGAGAGAGATGAAGCATGCAAGTGAGGGAGATGAGGCTGAGGGCAGCCTTCTATCTGAGTTTGACACGGTCCATGGGGCCATACCTACTGTTCCTAATACCAGATGGGCTGACGAAATCATACACTTCCTAATCTCATATTATGCCTTGCAATGATTTTAGCGCGGTTACAGTGATGCTTTTTAATGTAGTTCCTGTAACACTTTTCAACGTTGTTACAGCAGTAGGGTATTTAATACGGGTACAGTGAGGTGTTTAATGCAGTTGCAGTAATTGTTTTTGAAGTGGTTGCATTAAGACGTTATAATCTTGTTACAGCAGCAATTATTGCTAAGGTGGTTAATGTGGTTACAGTGTGAGTTTTAAAAGAAAGATTGTAACCAAATCCACCTAACCAAAGCCATCTAACCAAATCTATCTAACCAAACCCCAAGGTATTTGTAGGAGGGAACACGTTCTATTCCCATAAGCATTTATGGTAAAAAGGTTGGGATAATCCTGATGTAGGTTTCTGGAGCTTTTTTATTGCATTTAGCACCAGTGTGCGATCCATAAGGGAATTTCATAGTAGTTGGATCAGACTGCAGGTGTGCAAAGGCTTTAGCAAGAGATGAGCCAGCACATACAGTACTCTGTTATCAGCGAAAAAATGAAAATGAGTCTCACAGTCCTCTTCCCAACTATACCCCTCTCCTCCCTCTGTTCTCTCTCTCCTCCCTTTCCTCACCCTATGTCCACCTCTCTTCCCTCTCCCTCTTTATTTTTATCCTTCTATCTTCATCTCTCTCCTATATCCTTCTCTCTCATCTTTCAGTCCCCCTCTCTCTCCTCCCTCTGTTCTCCTCTCTCTCTTCCATTATTCTCTATCTCCATATGGTCTCTTTTCTCCGTCTCCTCCATCCTCCTCTCTCCTCTATCGTTCTCTCTCTCCTCCTTTCGTCCTCTTGTCTCTCCCCGCTCTGTCCTCCTATCTTTTCTCCCTCTTTCTCACATACTGTAGCAGACATGGTGAGTGTCCATTCTGTTTGAAAAAAGGAGACAGACGGACACTCTCTCACACACCACACAATACACTCTATCCACCTCCACAGAAAAGCTGAAATTAAAAGTAAGTTGTGTGCTACGTGATTACACCAAGTTGTTAACACAACACAGGGATATCAGCATGCATTTGCACTTAGGTGATTCCACAAATTCACACTAACGTAACACACACACACACACACACACACACATGGACAGACACATACACACTCACAGATAGACAACACACACATACATGTGTTTTTAAACGGTGGGGCCAGAATTGTTTTTCCTATTTTCCATATCTCTCGACCCTAATGCTAACCCTAAACTTAACCTAAAACTAACCCCAAATCTAACAATGACCCCAATTGTAATTTTTACGCTAAACAACCTAACCCATCAGCTGGAAATCCATTTTTTACTAAGTGGAGAACTGGTTAAAACATTTTTTTTTTTAAATCGTCAAATTTTGCTATCTTTGCTGTGTGGTGTTGCTATCTTTGAGAGGGACAGGGAGGGTTAGGAGCATGGTGTCACTTTGGTGGTCTGGTGCGGTGAAAATGGGTGGAGCTATTTCCTGTCAAGTAGGAACTGTCCAAGACTATCTTCAGACGGAGACACAGCGTCCAGACTCCCCGATCTCAGGTCACAATTTTACGTGGCAATAGTTTTATGCCAGGGGACTAAGGTCAGTCTGTCCCATTCTAGTTGTTTATGTTCTATTTGTTCATGTGACGGGGGATTAGGGTCTGTTTTAGATGCTGAGGGATGCTTTTCAATCCAAAGAATGTCCTCATTAAGGTTTTGGGTGTCTTGTTGAATCTTAGGATGACCACGCCTCAAGACTACCTGGCCGGACAACTCCTAGATGTCCCTCTCCAAATTCTGAACATGCAGAATATTGTTGTGGAATTTGGAACAGCCAGAAGAGGACTGAGCACTCCTGAGAGTCTGGCTTCTCTCTAGGTTTCTTCCTATGTTCCGTACCTACTAGGGAGTTTTTCCCAGCCACTGTTCATGAATTTCTTGTTGTTGCTTGCTCTTTGGGTTTTAAGCTGGGTATCTATATAAGCACTTTGTGAGTTGCTTACGGGGGCTTCATAAAATACATTTGATTGAATTGAGAGGAAGAGAAAGACAGAGAGGGAGAGGGGATGTGACAGGGAGAGGGGATGTGACAGGCAGAGGAAGAGTGGAAAATGAGCTGTTGGAGTGGAAGCCTATAGGCCTTGACATCTGAGAGCAGTAGGGGCATCGGCAGGGCGACATCAGATCATTGTGGAGATATGCCCTCAAGAGGGGGTCAAAGAGAACCATTAAAACCTAAGAAATGACCACTGGTGGAAGGTCATTATATACTGTTCAAGTCAGAAAAAGACCAACGGGGGCCTTAGGACATGACAAGAACTTAGTAGACACTCACATCCAGAGAGATTAAAAGAAGTTGTAACATACATTTTCACCCTTGAGTAACAAGCCTTTAGGTACAGGTTGAATTAAAGATTATTTTTTAATTGTCAATTAACTGACAGTTTAAGTGACAACAAAATGTTGAGGCCCTGGCCTGTCCAGAGGTCAGGCCATTGACATGTGTGCACATACACTCCTGCAGCATGGGTCCAAACCTATCTGCTGACATTTCAGCCATTTCAAGTTGAACTGGCTGTTTAATATGAGAACAAGTCACTGGTGGTGCTGTGATTTATGTTGCATGGATGGTTAAACCTTTAATACAGACCTTGCTCAATAGCAAAGGCCTCGGGATCCCCTAATGACTCTGGTCCTTACACTGCCATTTGCACACACACAAATGTTCTATCATGAGAACAAAACAAAACCGCATACACCAGCACATTTGATGGAAACACACACACACACACAACACACATACACACACTGTCTGGACCACTTCTCCCCCTTTCCTACTTTAGACCTGTCCAGACCACACATCACCCTGTTCTACTTTAGACCTGTCCAGACCACACATCACCCTGTTCTACTTTAGACCTGTCCAGACCCCACATCACCCTGTTCTACTTTAGACCTGTCCAGACCACACATCACCCTGTTCTACTTTAGACCTGTCCAGACTACACATCACCCTGTTCTACTTTAGACCAGTCCAGACCACACATCACCCTGTTCTACTTTAGACCTGTCCAGACCACACATCACCCTGTTCTACTTTAGACCGGTCCAGACCACACATCACCCTGTTCTACTTTAGACCTGTCCAGACCACACATCACCCTG
>JACXGI010001943.1:0-19158 GCA_016801175.1 Esox masquinongy | reverse complement strand
CTGCTCTTTCCCATTCTCGTGAGACAATGCTTTTCTAATATTTCCTCTCACTGGAGGTTAAATTCCCAACATCCTCCTGCAGACTATAAGGGCCACTCCCATCCTCCTGTAGACTATAAGGCCTTCTTCCATCCTCCTGCAGACTACAAGGCCCACTCCCATCCTCCTGCAGACTATTAGGCCTTCTCCCATCCTCCTGTAGACTATAAGGCCTACTTCCATCCTCCTGCAGACTATAAGGCCCACTCCCATCCTCCTGTAGACTATAAGGCCTTGTCCCATCCTCCTGCAGACTATAAGGCCCACTCCCATCCTCCTGCAGAGTATAAGGCCCACTCCCATCTTCCTGTAGACTATAAGGCCTACTTCCATCCTCCTGTAGACTATAAGGCCTTGTCCCATCATCCTGCAGACTATAAGGCCTTCTCCCATCCTCCTGTAGACTATAAGGCCCACTCCCATCCTCCTGTAGACTATAAGGCCCACTCCCATCCTCCTGTAGACTATAAGGCCTACTCCCATCTCCTTTCCGTTCTCTGCCGTCCTCCAGCGCCTCTTAAATGACTACAGAGGCTCATGGATTTATCACTGACTCCATTAAACAGAGACCATTAGTGCTCACACACACACACACACACACAGACACACACACACACACACACACACCCACGCAGTGAGGACAAAGTACAGTGGGGGGGTAAAGTAGGCAGTGGGTCGGTCACAGACACAGTTCACTGCACCCTAATGTTCAGAAGATTGAGATTTTAAGCACACACATTTACTTTTGCCATCCATCTTAGGATGGAGGAATGGGCCCCAGACATTAAATGAATTACCTTACACACTCCTTTTCTCCCAAATGTTTTTGGAGTGGGAGAATGTGTGGAGAAGAAGTGAGGTTGAGGAGAGAGGGGGAGTGTTGCGTGAATGTCACCCATACATGTTACACTGTGTGAATAATACAGGAAAGGAAGAGACAGACAGAGAGAGCAAAAAGAAAAACCCTGTATATGACCTGCATTATCACACCAAGAGGGATACTGGGAAAAGAAAATAAATAAATTAGGATACACAGAGAAACTACCACTGCATGTGAAAGAAAACAATGAAGAGAAAAGAGCTACGTAAAAAAAAGTCTTCAGTTGCTTAAAAAAAGACTGAAATTAACCAGTCTAAAATATTTCCAAAATACTAATGACCTCTATTAGCCCAACCAAAACATACAGAAAGCAGTCATAACACATCAATGACAGTGTAAGTAACATATAATTTGGTTTACTCCTAACCCAGTGTATGTACGTAACATATCATTAGGTTTACTCCTAACCCAGTGTATGTACGTAACATATCATTTGATTTACTCCTAACCCAGTGTATGTACGTAACATATCATTTGGTTTACTCCTAACCCAGTGTGTGTGTGTAAGTAACATATCATTTAGTTTACTCCTAACCCAGTGTGTGTGTGTAAGTAACATATAAATTGGTTTACTCTTAACCCAGTGTGTGTGTGTAAGGGAATCTCTCATGTCTTTCCAAGCCCTTATTTCTTAAATGCATTCAAGCGTCCTGCGTGAGTCAACCAGTATACCGACAGGTCAAGCAACGGGCACATCCATTCCACTTTACCAAAACAGCTCGAGCGCCTGTCCAAAAACCATGCATGACCAATAATGTGAGGGCCAAATTAAAAGTGCAAATTGCGGTGTAAAAAATGTCAGAGTAAAATTTTCAACCAGAGCAGCAAATGGCATTCTAATGAACCCATTCTAGAGGACTAATATGTGGGGTAATTATAGGACCTCTTTCCCCTCCACTCACGTTTTAATCAACAGTCAGGTAATCACTAAATGGAGAGGGCAGAGAGAAAGAGGGAGAGAAAGAGGAGACCGGACAAAAACATCACAAATAGACAGAGTTAAGTGTAGGAGCTAATTAGCTCACACATGCGCTTGATAGCTAGGTTAGTAATGCAGATTCTGGCTCAAGAATGTCAAGAGAGCATTTCAGAGAAGCCGAGGGATGTGGTCCCAAAATATAAAAGCCTTCTTTTGAACTTTTCTTGAAGACTCTACTTGATTATAGATATCCCTAATTTGCTCCAACCTTGTGGATGTTAGCTGATTTAACATATTTAAATCATGGCTGGACTCCAAACGCAAAGTATTATACCCAACAACACCTGATACAGTTATGATTGCCATCTGAAGTGTGAGTCCAATTTACCATAGCTGTCCCCTCAGCCCTTGATTCAGCTTGCTGGGACCAGTGAACAATGTCACTCACTTGCATGGTTGTTATAACCCACAATTCAATGCAAACTGTAGTCACGTGTTTAACAACGGTGGCCGCAAATTTAATCGACACAACTACATTTTTGTCTCAGACTCAAACGTCATTGGTCAAACTCCTGGTGAGGTGGGGGGCTAGTCGTTTAACTCTATTGATAGTTAGCTAACTCTGATCATCACTCTTCCTTGTTTGGGCAAGTACACTCGTATGAGATGATGTAAAAAGTAATTCAGGGCTGTGGGTTTAGGGGCTTCCTAATTAGCATTTGGTCCAGGATAGCTCTGTCCCTTTAGCGCACTCACACAACTATGTTTTCTATTCATATTTGTTCAACTAGCCTAAAAAACTAATGTATTTTTTTACCAACAGATGAAGAGATGATTCCCCACATTACTTAGTGCTTGTGTTCTCAGTAACAGAAATTGAATGAACTGTGTAGATGATTAGCTTGCCCCCTGTCTGCCATTGTTTGTCTATGGGCTTGAGAGGAGATAATTGAGTCTCTTAGTGATATAAGTAGACGAACGAGAGGGTGCAGATTTTCCCTTTGACAACTGAAGCCGGTCTTGCTTTAGTGGATCAATAGGAATTCTGCATTTCAGGATGTGTTTTTGTATGTAGCCAAAATAATTTCTGTTGAACACAAAATATTTTGCTATGGTTTGTTCATGAATCATAAAACACAATGTCATGAAACACTTTTAACAAGTTTTGGTAAAAGCTCCAATCGATTTTAAAATAAAGTGTTATTCAACTATGATACATTATCTAATGAAATAGTCCTTAGCTGAGAAAGATTTGGGTTAAAGTATGTAATGTAATTTGGCCCACAGCTAAATATCTCTTCTGAAACATTACTTTAATATAACATTTGTATAATGTATTTGCCTTATCCTCCGTTAACCCTTGAAATGCCCAGTCTGGTAGTGTGGGTGTTATGAAACAAATATGAATGTATTCATGCCCACCAACCTGAATGGCTAATAGGATGGAATGTGGCCCACCCCTTTACCCAGAGAAACAATCATTGGACTATAATAATGAAATCATCACTGTGACATCATGCAGTTGCCAAAAGAGCCATGCATTATTTGTTATATTTTTCCTAACAAGCCATACACAAGAAGGACATTAACGTCATTTGTACCATTTCAGAGTGTAATTTTGACCTTATAGAGTGGAAATGTCATCCAAAAAATCTGAACATTTTGGAACTGCACTGGGTTTTTAAACAGGTAAACAGGCATTTTAATGAAAAGCTCTTACAAAAAACGTCATTATTGTAATCTACAACATTTGAATGTGTAATTTTAACCTTACAATGTCAAATGTTATTAGAGCTTTTTTGGATTGCACTCACCCTATGAGAATTTTGAAACACAAAACAACTGGGCTGGGCCTATAGATTCAGAGGGTTAAGCAAGTCAGAAAAGAAAACAAAGAGCTGACACCCGCATTTGCTCTAAAAAGTTTTGCGAGGTCTTATTGGGTTTTCAAACAGGCAGCAGTTGCAACCTATTTTTCAAACATCCCGTACACAAAAGTGTCAGTCATATTTTTTTGCCATTTGGATGTAATTTCACTGACATTGCTAGGGTTCTGTTTTCTGCAAGCTCAGGGGCTCTATATAACAAAAATAGCAACCAAAAATAATTTGTTCCTATTAGTGCTGTCAAACGATTAAGATAATTAATCACAATTAATTGCATAAAAGTCTGTAGTTAACCATGATTACTCGCAATTTCAGAATTTGTTAAAATGTGGTCCTAAATAAACAATTGTCTGTTTAAAAAGGAGTGCATTATGTTAAAGACGAAGAGCCAATTTCACAGACACAGATTAAGCCTAGTCTAGGACTAAAAAAACAACCTCAGTGGAGTTTTCTATTGAACTAGTTTTTTTTAGTCCTAGTCTAGGCTTAAATCGTGTCCGCCAGAGGCGGAGCTTAAATGGGTGTGATGGGTGCACGGCACCCATGGCAGTCAATCAGAGGGCCCCACAAGAAGTTTATTTTAAGGTTGAAAAAAATATTGCAAGCAAAATAAAATGATATTATGACTTTTTGCTAGATACTATTTAGTTGACATTGAAGTGATAAACATCTATATTTGTTTTGTTATTCCATGATGCATTTGTATGATGACCAATATGTGACCCTGGGGCTGTTACCAGTGTTGCCAGATGCGGATAGGGTTATATTGAAGAAGGTGTGTTTGTGCAGTTTTTATGTGGAGTCCGCAGGTGGTTGTGCAGTATAATGTTAGTGATATATGGCAACCCTGGGTGTAACGTCGGATCTTGTCGGCTCATTTGCTGAAGATTTGAACAGTGGAAGATCGCTAGCTTCAGTAACAAATCATAAAAATGCAACGTGGAAAGAAAAGCAATACATTATAAAAAAATTAATATCATGATATGTGCCATTAAAAAACGTATTTAGTAAAGTTTTTGAGAAGCAGAAGTATGAGAAGATGGATAGTTCTGACGTTACAATGACGGGAGCAGCGTGGCAGCTTCAAGCGAGGGGGGAATACAGTTGTGATCCAGGTCCAACAGCACCTAGCTGCAAAGATTTGTAATTGCAGGTACGTTTTTTGTTGTAGCCTAATAACAAATGTCTGTTCATTATGGTACATGATAGTTACCTATTTTGGGGGGAGTATTACATATTAATATTATCTTCCTCTATCTTTTATTTGGGAAATCTGGTAGCAAGTAGTAGTGGTAGTAGGATTTTCGGCGCGGAGGGGAGGGGGCTTGGTTTGCACCCATGGGAGAGAAACCAAAGCTCCACCCCTGAAACAGGCCTAGTATGTTTTATTGGTAACTATGGACATTGCTCGATTTTAAATAAAATAAGCGCAGGCGCTGTCTTTTTCCAAGTTGGTCCATTAGAACAAGGTATATCATGGCCCGAAAATGTCTCCCCACAAATTATCACAATGGCTGACAGAATCTATTGGTATCCAATGTAAATCTAAATAGAAAGTTGCTGGTCTATGATTCAATAGTTCTACCATCGTCTACCATTGTGCTCTTGATCAAGGCACCAAGTACAAAAACACTTTTCTTAGGATTCTGTTTAAAACACCCATCAGCCCCTCTCCCTGGAAAGCTGCAGGCATGTTATCCAACACTGAATCACACCTATGCTTTTCGAGGTATTGTACTTTGATTATTAAGGTAAAATGTGGTTAGAATGGGGTTCAGGTCAGGGCCTGCAAACAAGTAGTTTTTTTGATAGGTGTTTGGCCACAGCCAAATATGTGTGTCTTTTTTAAATGATTTCCAAATGCCATAAGGTAGATTACTTAAACAGGCAAAGACATAAGTTAGGCAAGGCAGGCAGATATGTTTATCCACAAACATTAATCAGGATCAGATATGTAATTTATTTATGCTCAGCTGATATGTAATTTGTTTATGCTCAGCATAGAAGTTGTTAGTTATGCGATTATAATATATTTAGGTGGAAATGTAACTGGCGACAAAATTATTGTCTAGTTTAGGCTAGCAACAACATAAAATAATGTAGCATCTGGCGGGCAGTGTCTCGAACCCGTGATCTTCAGCTCCCCAGGCGGGCGCACTACCCACTGCTCCAAATATGAATATGCCCTTTGGAGGGGTGAGCAGTGGCCTTACCAAGGACGTTACACTACCCCCACCAAACAGGAGAGCATGTCCTCACGCTTCACTATACCAAGTCCCTCACGGACACACGCCTCTCCGATGGCCATCCGGGCCAATCCCACTTCTGACACCAATGTAGCGTCTGGCAGGCAGTGTCTCGAACTCGTGATCTTCAGCTCCCCAGGCGGGTGCACTACCCACTGCTCCAAATAGGGATATCCCATTTGGAGGGGCGAGTTGTGGCCATACCAAGGTCGCTACAATAACTTACCATGTTAAAAGCAAGGTTAACAGGTGGATTCGTGCACACCGTGTCTAGGGATCAGTTTCAGAAAAGGGTCAGAGAAGAGGTATGGCTGTTCTTGTTGATATTCCAATTTCCAACTTGGAAAAGCGCAGACTGTGTTCTAACGTGTGAGTACTAATGTGGTGTTACACCCCGTTCACACGGCATGCCGTAGTTGAAAGCGTAAGCGCTCCATTTTACAACAGGATTCACAGACAAGTGGAGAGTTAACATGATTCACGACAGGAATGCGTAGGCTCCTCTACATTGTTATATTGCACAAAGCTAATGTGATGAGCTCTCAACCACTCCAGTACAAGTCAAGTGCCGAATAAAGTTACCCGTATACAAGGGGTGTAACAGTACACGCATCTGTACCGTACCATTTGGTATGCGCTGTGATCCGAATTAATATAGACTAGTTTTAACTACGCACGTTACTTTTTTGTGTGTGGAACAAAAACTCTAAAATCTGAGTTTCTCCCCGGACATGGATTTTGGAGCTGTAACTCAGCAACTGAAGCAGCCTTGTACATACTGGCCCAATCCTTTTGTCCACACTCACAGACTCATGGACTTTGAAGTGCGTTCTTGCTAAGTCTGTGAGGGCTTAGGGCTGTCCCACTGTCAAATCGTCAAGTGCGCGAGGGCTCTCTCGCAGACATTTTGAGCCCTTTATACACACTTTTTGGAAGTCCGCATTTCTGTAGACTTTGCCTGAGGGAATTGCCCAGAGTTCATAGCGTTGTGATGTGAAACACAGGGTTTACCAGAGGAAGACCGGAAGCGAGAGAAAAATCCCGGCAAACCCGCCTTATAAGAGAAGAAAGAAGAAGAATGCTAAACAAACAAGCATGGAAGGAGCAACCAACTCTGACGTTAACAGAAAAAAAAGTTTACATGTAAGTATAAACACAAAGCTCACTGACGGTTCATAAAACCAGAACTGTGTGTAGTTTGGCATATGATGGCATGATGATAACTTAAAAACGTAAAGTAAAAAGTCCCAAACCCACAATAGTGTGCAACATGTTTCAGCATTGTCAAGGTAACGTGATAATGTCCAAAGTGCTGTCCCATTACTATTTATAGCATTTTGAGCCCTTGCAGCCTCTTGCACATCACTTACCAGGTGATGTCAGTTGTCTGTGAGGGTTCAGGGCTTAGGGTTTAGGGGGGACATCAGGATTTGGCCACTGACTCGTAAGTATGGCGAACGCAAACGACAAGCCAGATCTTGAGGACCCTCCCGGATTTTTTCCGGAGCTGTATATATACTATTTTCTCTGCAGAGATGGGAGAACAGCCCTCCACCAATCAGGCCTTTATGGAGGTGTGGCTACACAGAAGCCACTCCTGAGTAGAAGGGATATGCCTAAAGGACTCCGAGAGCATAAGGGTGAAAGAAATCATGTTTTATTCTATAGTAACATATTTTATAACTGATTTTGCTTTCTCATGTTTTCGTCGCTGCAGATGCGACCCACACGTTCATTTCATTAGTTCTATATAGATCTTTATAACTAATAAAATGAAAGGCTGGGTCTTGTCGGTAACAACCAATAAATTGGAAATAATTTATTCATTCATTTAAAGGTAATTTTTACTAGTAAACATTTGCTTATGTTGTTTTTTGGACCCTGTGGTACAAACCTGTTTCCAAGTTGTGACGCTGTGTAAAATGGAAATAAAAACAGAATGCAAAGATGTGCAAATCATTTAAACCCTACATTCAATAGAAACATAGAATAGAATTCGACAGTACAAAGACAACTTATCAAGTATTGAAACTGAAAATGTTGATGGTTCCTTAAAAAAAATATATGCCCACTTTGAATATGATGCCAGCAACATGTTTAAAAAAATCTGGGACAGGGGCAAACTTTTGTCTCTACACTCTAACCACAGGACACTTTCCGCTAGATGTTTTGTGTCACTACATCCAGGTGGTGCTGTAGAATGACGGCTGGTGTGGTTTCTTTGTGTGATAGTGTAAGCCGTACACTGTAGCTTTGTTTGGGTCAGTGTAATACTGTACATGTATTAGAATTGTGTGATGCTCATTCGTCTGTCAGATATCCAGCCTAGTGTGTTCCCCGCAGGGGCTTGGGCATGCAGTGGTTTCCTGCGTGCCTAAGTGAAGCGGTGACAGCATGACATCAAATCCCTGTCTGAAAGCACAACTCATTTTAGCTACATCACATCATTTTAAAAGAAAAGCTGGCACCCAGCACAGACCTGCCTGCCTTCCAGTCTTCCAGTCAGTGCACTGTAACAGCAAACTGTAATTTATATGGTAATTTTGGACATTATCAACACTAACAGAACAAAAAATAGTATATCATACTGTGAAATATGGTGCATTGTGGGAAAACATGTTTGTCTTTCTTAGCTGGTGGGGCCTTAAATCTAAACTTGACCCAGAAACATAACCCAAACTTTAACAATGATAATCGAAAGCCTGATGCTAAACCTAACCAGTAATGCCTACACCCAACCTTAACCCCAAATGTAACAGTATGTCCAATTGTATGTTTTACTATAAAAACTGTCCATGGGTCAAAAATCACAATTTCTCTTATGGGGAAATGGGGGGCCTGCTAAAAACCTTATGGGGGTCTATGTTTTAGGTTTTAATATATTGTATGTTAAAACCAGCATGTGTTATCCAGATAGACATTGATTACACATAAACTTACACATTTTAAATTATTTATTTCAGCCCACAAATTGGTCCATGTGAACCTGAGCTCATTAAGACCTGGCTAGTCTGACTGGACCCCAAAGCCTTCAGCACAATTGTCAAATGCTCCATTGTCCTTCCACCAAAAGAAAACTCCCCCACCCATAAACACACACACACACTCATAAAAGATTGACAAGTAAGCCTTTGCTCAAACACAGGTACACATAATGACATCAAACACAGTAAGCCAAATATACAGTACGGGAGCACATGGTCAACCTGCTAATTCACTTCACTTCAGTCTCTTATCAAATATGTACTGTACATCCAGCTGTGTATACTTGGCACAAATCCACTTGCACACACCCAGTCAACACCTCCCTCTCTCTCTCAGTCACTCCTGTCTCTCTTCCCTCTCTACCTTCCTCATTCTTTCACTCTCTTTCTTTCCCTTCTTCTCATCCCCTACACTTCCCTCTTCCCCTCTCCCTCTCAGCCTGCAGTCAGCAAAGGATTTCACTGCAAATTGATGTGGTCCCCTTTACAATGTTCCTGGCTGAGTGGTGACAGATCTGTAATAAATCAGAGCAATCACAAGGAAATATGGGAGAGGAGAGGCAGTAAATCCCCAAGGATCATAAATCTACAGAGAACTCCTAACACCTCCCTCCGTCCACCATCCCTGGGTGCCCCCCCGGCCTCCCTTTATCTTCCTCTTTCTTTTATCTTCACTCTCTCTGCATTGTCCACACACACACACACACACACACACACATCAATATATATATGATATATGATGTGAAATGGGTGGAGGAGGAATGTACTGTATTCTCCATGTGAAATGTTGGTGAATCGCTGAAATAATAGTTGGCATTAAATCACCCCCCCACACCCCACCCCCACCTCCCACACACACACAGATGCAAGAATAAATATCTTCCAAATTACTTTTGAATATCTTCCAAATTACTTTAAATTCCTTCCATTACGCCAGTAAAAAAGTTACACAAATTAGGGGTGTGAATGTTAATAGTAAACAGTGACATCACGTTTTTTTTTTTTGTGCAGATCAGTCATTAATGTCAAACAAGTCAATGGTGAATACTGTCATCATTAATGTCAAACAAGTCAATGGTGAATACTGTCATCATTAATGTCAAACAAGTCAATGGTAAATACTGTCATCATTAATGTCAAACAAGTCAATGGTGAATACTGTCATCATTAATGTCAAACAAGTCAATGGTGAATACTGTCATCATTAATGTCAAACAAGTCAATGGTGAATACTGTCATCATTAATGTCAAACAAGTCAATGGTGAATACTGTCATCATTAATGTCAAACAAGTCAATGGTGAATACTGTCATTATTAGCATAATTTCTGTACCTCCTCTTTTTTCCCTTTTTTTTCTTTTTCTAATGCATAATTTCACACTCAATCACACAAACTCATACAAAAAAGACACAATACAGACAGACAAACACAATACTGTGTAAGTGCTGCACCGTCCCTTGCTTTTATATCCGGGAGATGTGAGGGCCCACACTCCACTGAAACCACAAAAAAAAACAGTCAGCACGTGGGTTGGTGCACCAGTCTCCAGTGAGACTGTAGCAGTGTGTGCTGTTGGGAATCCAGTGTATTTGTCTGACTGACACTGGACAACCTCCCCGGACCTGGAAAGCACCACATGTTCTTGGTCTAGTCATTGTACTATTTGTTCAGCACAGATCTTGTTTCTGGGTTACATACACATGTGCCTCGAGAATGTATATAGTGGATTGTGACCAGATGCATGACCGTGCCTGTCTTAGGTTGTCTCGATTATTAAAAGTGAGATCACTTTTAATGAATGTGGAAAAAAATCTTCAAATCATGGTGCAGACAATTCTGCAAAGCTACAACTAACAGGTCCCAATCAGCATAAAAATGTTGCTAACACCTAGCTAATGCAACAGCTATGCTGTAGGCGAAAAAATTATAGTAGCAGTCATAGCCTACTTTATCTGCAGCGGAGGATGGGCGCTTATACAGTGTAAACAACCAGAGGTTAAGGAGTGTGGCAGCAACCAGTCCCGGCCTGGTAAACGAATGTGTTGCGTGTTTTTCACCATCTCCTCTGATGACACATTTAGCCTTTTTACGGCATCAAACTAAGTGATGATCAAGCTAGGTAGCAAATGTTAAAGGCTATTGAGAAAGAACATACAAAACATTTAGGTTTTTGTCTTTTCCTCCAACTCCATTCAGATTAATGGCTTAACACTAGAACTGTCAGGCCTCTCGGACCCCCAGTATTCGCCAGAGCCGAACGCCATTTGGCGTCATTGTCATACTAATCGTCCCTATTAGTATAAGCATACATATTCTCCACCGCAGCATCACCATCCAGCCAGAGCATCAGTTCTTCTACTGAGTCGTCATCAAACTATTGAGAATACTCTAAAAAATAATGAATAACAGATTTGTTTGTTTAAATTTGTTAATGAATTTGAAGAATACAAGAATGTGTTTGTATTGAAGGTCTTATCATATGAAAAAAAAAACGATTAAGAAAAGAATACAAAGAACAATTATTTCTAAAAACACAGGCTACAGTCTTTTCTTTCAATCATTTATTAGGCCCTACAAATGTACAAAATGAAAATTACACAGCTAATATATAGGTGTGTGAATTGTCTATAGGTGTGTTAGAAATCATCTGTTTCGTATAGTACTTGAAATAATGATGGCGTACCCGGTCGTCGAGGGAGAGAGTAATTCAATTATTTATTGCAGCATTTGATAGTATATTGGTCAGGAGGTTACAGACTATTGTTCATGATGTTACAGACTCGATACTCGGTCTTACAAACTAAAGCTCATCTCACTCATTCTCAAAGAGACTTCTGGTTGTCCTCTACTTACGGACATTGCCGGACAGAATTTCTGTAAGCCCATTGGCTACTTACTGTCGCGCTTTGAATGAACGTGACTTCCTGTGTACAGATAAACTGATGCTCTTTTGTTATCTAAACATAAACAAGCATACATGCATACACTTCAACAGGTGACATGAATAAGGTATCAACAAACCGAGAGGAGTTATTAGAAAAAGACGAGGTCCAAAACTAATAGGCTATGTGAATGGCGCGTCTTTGCAGGTCTCTCCCGGGGGTTCTAGTGGGGCTGTTGACTTGATTTCAACGCCAATGCATAGCTCTAGTCTCCTAGATTACTGGCAAATAAGACTGTCTATAGGTGACATGAATAAGTTATTGAAAAACCAGGAGGAGTTATTAGAAAAAGACGACCACCTGTTCGCTGCTGTATCACCTTCACATATTAACCTTTAGATTTGGTATTTTAAATCTTTAATTGATTATCTCCTAATTGCGACACTAAGGCTTTAACATGAATTTAGTTGACTGCCGCTTTGATGACATTGTGATTGGATGCTAACAATAATATGTTTTTTATTTTTTGAATGGAAAAAAAACTAAAATGGTAATTTAATCTTTAAGGAATGTTGTCCATTTGTGACATCCCTAATATGTACAGTATAAGGTAATGTACTGCCCATTCGCCTGGACTGTTGATCTTGTCCCTTCCGTCCCCAACACATCAGTTTCACTCCCTTTTCTGACAGAATCCTCTGGGACTCACAAGTCCTCCGGTGTCAACCTCTTCTCTGTAGGTCACTTGGTTTGATTCCCGTGGGTGCACTGCTGCAAGTCATTCTGGAAAAGAGCTAAATGATATTTCACATTTTCATTTAAAAACATAAACCCTTTTTCCTCGCTTCCTCCCCAAAACCATCATTATATCTGAACCCCCTTCCCTGTTTGTTTACTTGCAGTAATATTTCAAGTTCAAAACCATAAATTCCTTTTCCCTCCCCCTCTATAAACCATCCAGGAACAGTTATTTTAGCTCAAATCTCTATGTATTCATAACCGTTTTTGTTCAGTTTCTGTTCATTTTCAACGTTAAGCTAAAAAACATATTTATACTTCTTTTACAATTCCCTTTCATTGTTTTCTATTAATTCAGGTGTATTTTAGTTTTTCCATGTGGGGGATTGGTGCATGCTTGTCTATGTGTTGTTATGGATTGAAACATCTGTTGATTATTATTATCATCATTGTTCATTTTTATTGTGTGGTAAACAAGAGGACTGATTATGAATATATGTGTCTTTGTTCAATGTGTCAATTGATCAAGGTAGTTAACCAACTGTTGTTTTGACACAAATATAAATTATTAATATGTTAATTAATTCAAAAGTAAAATATGAATGAATTTACATACATTGAATAATGTTCTGCTCAACATTCTCCCTCCAACTTCCCTCAATTTTTCTGAAGTTTTTTCTCATTCTCTCTTTCTGTCTGTCATTCTGCTGTGTTTAATCACTTTCATACATCTTTCACATTCTCCCTTTTTATAGCCATTTACATTATTTCAATCTTGTTGAAAGTTTTTATTATTATTTTAAAAGGTAACAAAATCAGCCAAAACAATCAACTATACTGTGCTTCCATTTTTAAATTGCAAAGACAAGACCTGCATTTAAAATGTTTACAAGCTTTAATTTTTGAAATGTTTTTTTTTAACAAAGATTATTAAATTTTACTCCACTCCCAAATGTATTTGTCCAGTTAGCAATTATGTCTTTGCCTTAATTCCAACAACCTCCAAGCCGGATATACTGAGACACACTTAACCCCAAAAACCATAATTCTAAAGTTTCCATTCGGTTGTGGCTTTGACAGTCAGTTCTGAGAGATTTTTATTTAATGTGATTAGTGGTTCATTAACATACCGCTTTCCCTCATTTTAACATCCGCATTGTAAGACGAACTGAACTTTCATTTTAATATTGTATAACCGTTATTCTAAAAAACGTCTAACTTTCAAATTCTCCCTCATTCTCGATAGTTTTGTGAAAGAAACTTAAGTAGTAAGTAGTCAAGAAAAACAAGTCACCCTTGTTATCCTACAGTAGACAGGCTAGAGGTGCATTCAGCTGCCTCTGCCTGTTGCATAAAACAACCTCTTCCCGCTTCTTCGCGAAGTTCAGCCATAATAATTCAGACTGATGGCTGTTTGAAGATCGAATTCTCAGCTCTGTTACTTTATATGTTACTTGTTTATATGTTATATGTTATACTTTATATGTTATATGTTACTTTATAACCTCTCGAGCATTTGCTTTTTTCTGACAGAATGATTCAATTTGGTTAATTCAAAAAGTTTTGTCTGACCAACTTGTACAACTCAAAAGGCACCTATTTAAGGGAAGTTTTGTCCATCAAACTGAAAACACACATTTCATTGCATATAACTGCTGCACATGTGTTTGTTTTCATCAGCAACATTGACAAAGTCTCCATGTACTGTAGCCATGTCTCTGTCCCCTGTATATCTTTTCAGCAGTAGGTTCTACATCCGTTTAGCGCCTGTAGACCTTCTGATGAGTCGCACTGTAGACAGCATCCGCTCTGAGGCTAACCACTAACACATTTATAACCATAATCTTCATATTGCATTACTTTATAAGTGGTATAGGCACCATGTGAGCTCATTCGTTCTCCAGCATAATGCAGAGTGTGCAATAGAATGGATTTAACAGTCTCAATCATGGCTACTACATTATTCAAGTGGGTCATTTCAAGGCTACTAGCATGGTTTTCTACCACTTAGGTAATGTTCAGGAGGAGTAAAACGTTTTGAAATAGATTGAAAAGGGTAGGTAATGCCTGAAATGGTGCAATTAGAACACATATTTATGTTCTCTACGATGTACAATCTTTTGCCCCTGTGTGCCTTAAAGCGACTATTCTCAAACCTTTTTGAGCAAGGAACTGGCAAAGCATGGCTTTCTTCCTCTGGGGACCATTTTGGTAAAACAATTATGTAAACCAAATTGAAATCTGAAGTATTTAAAAGTATCAGTCACTAAGATCAGTAGGACTTTTTTATTGTTATCATCACACCTTTATTTCAAGGTGTCTTTTACAACTGGGCCCTGTTTATACATGTTTACACATACAGTTTAGGTTCAATGATTAAAAACAAACTGAAAACAACACAGAGAACAGCCAAAACAAGATGCTCATAGATTGCACAAGACAAAGTACATTGCTTTAAACACTGGTGTTATTCCCTCAGTGGCCTCAGGTTTTTTAGTGGATATTGCGCTGTCCCTTAGTTGTAGTAAGCTATAAACAAATGCAACACACTTGTCTTCACACAGTGGAGAAAGTATACGATGCATACATATATATACATATATATAGCTCACAAATACATAATGAGGCACTCCTTTATGGACAAACACTGGTTCTCGGACCTGGGTTTGAGAACATCTGGTGGCCTTCACTTAAAATAACTTGGAAATCTGAAAACTGAATAAAACTATGGATGTTGTGGACGACGTCAGAAAACATACCCTAATTCAAATATCTCACCCAATCTCAGGTGGGAGAACAACATCACAGTGATCGCAAAGAAGGAACACCAGCAGATCTTCCAGACAATCCCGATCCAGCTGTCCGCATGCATCATAGAACCCAGATCCTTGTACATGAGCGTCTGGTTGGGCTGCGTGTCTCTAGGGGACAACTGCAACCCATTGAACTGTCTGCAGAAAGGGTCACTGGCCGCCACCTCCCCTCCATCAGGGTCCTACAGGACTCTGACGCTAGAAAGCATGTAGGCAAGATCATTGATGACCCCTTCTGCCATGGTCTCCCACTGGGCCAGAACCTCCCCACCGACAGGGGTGCAGTACAGGGGATTTATCACCCCACAAATGTCATGCATAATGTACATGTATGCCATGTACCACCACTATACCAAGTATGTGTACTTAAATCTACTGTGAATAAATATGATTCTGAATTTCTATACTGTAGTTGCAGTGGGCCTGTAGTACTTGCTGTGACCAGCAGGTGGGAGAGTGTACTTGCCCCAACTTCCCTCTCTTTCCACCCTCCTCTGTCGGTCCCTCCTTCCCAGCTCGCACTCCTCCTATCCTGGGTGACAGGGTTACCCCCGGTAACTTCACTTAGTTCAGAAGGATCACACGTGTTGGAGAAGAAAGAGAGGAGAAGAGAGGGACTTAGGAGCAGAGACCTCTGAGAGATCTGAGGGATTACCCTACCAGTGTGTTAGGGAATGTGAGAGAGTTACACTGATCAACTGAAGTTGTGCGTGTGTTTGTGTGTATCTGCTTATGCGTGTGGTTTTGTATGTGACTTTTTTCTTGGACATGGATACCCCACTGACCACCCCATTAGTCCTCCTCCTCCTCCGCTTTCTCCTCACCGTTCACGGGGCCATGGACTCCTGCTACGACGACCACGAGGACTCCCCAAGCCGCTGCATGCCCAAGTTCGAGAATGCTGCCTTCAACCGCACCGTCATTGCATCGAACGTGTGCGGTTCTCCACCGGAGGAATACTGCATGCAGACTGGCTCAACTCGGTCCTACCACCGATGTAGCATGTCAGAGCCGGCCTTCAGCCACAACGCCAGCCTGCTGACAGACTTCCACACGGACGAGGAACCCACCTGGTGGCAAAGCCAGTCCATGTTCTATGGAGTCCAGCACCCAAACTCTGTCAACCTCACTCTGCACCTGGGTAAGACCCACATTCATGTACTCTCTATCTTTCTCTCTCTCTCTCTCTCTCTCTCTTTGTCTTTCTCTCTCTCTCTCTCTCTCTCTCTCTACCAATGTTGACTTTCTCTCCCCTCCTCTATAACCGTCACCCTGCAGCTCGGTAAGAAAAACCAGTGTGAATATTTAACCTACTCTATGAAAATTACAGTGAGCTGCATAAACTCTATTGAGTTCACCTGCCAACAGGCTGTATTCATTATTACCACGCATTTCAACTATTCTCATAAAGAGCCTGCTGCACTCTGAAGTGGCAAATCAGTGATTCATCCTATTAAGTTCCAACCACCCTCAGAGAAATTCTCTAAAGTAGAACATAACCCTCAGAACCTCAGTCTTTCTTATTCTTCCACCTAGTGCAGACACAACTAGAGCTGAGTAATATAGACACAAATCCTCATCACAGTAAGTTGAATAATATTTCACATCTATATCTCAGTAAGTTGTCGGAATTGATTTGATAACAATAATTTGAACAATACGTACAGTTCAACATGATCGTTACTCCACAGGTTATTTAATTAACATTCGTGCTACTACTGCTACTACTGCTCAGTTTATTCTAACCATCAGTCTTCTCCTTAACAATCACCCGTAGAGAATTTGTTTAATTTCCACATTTCTCTAGTATTGGTTACTTATCATAATGAAAAATATCAGCAAAATGCCTGCGAGTAGTGGGTATTGTCGCAGTCGATAATATTTGGTTTGTTATCCGAGCTCTACACCAAATACACACATTGTGTTCCTCTGATAATGACTCAAAGCTTCTTTTCAAAAACTACCATCCCACCCGCCGGCCCAGACAAAGCTTAGAATCCCATTGTTGGAGTAATAGCAAACATACAGCCGTGAGGAATCCATCATGAAAACACACAGACGCATCAAATACAGTACATGCATCCAATTCGTACTGTATATTGGGCACATAGAATAGAGAACACTATACTGATATTGGGGGGAATGTAGAGAGATTGTAAATGCCCCAAACAAAAGCCTAACGAAAGAGGGAAAGACAGTCGTGAAGGCCAATGCTGTTATTTTTTTTCTTCACTTAAATGTTTCTGGCATTTGTATGCTATATTAAATAGACAATGGGGAAGGAGAGGAGTTTTTTAGGGCTGAAAGAGCAGTTTTCTGGTTTCAAATCTATGCTGCTGAGGTAAATGTGCGTTGGAGGCAGCAGCTTAGACCACTCAACGACACACTGCCGTTTCTACTTTCAGGAGAAGCAGAGTGGGATGAAGGAGAGAATTTTGAACATATTTCTACCACTACTACAATTAGGTTACAGAACAGGCCTTTTATCACTAATAGTACAAAGACGGTACGCCCCAGTGTCAACAGCCACCAGTGACCTACTACTGTACATGGAACATATTGCAACACTACAAACACTGAGATTTATCAAGATGACTGCTAAATTAGTTGCTAACAGGATGACAAATGGAATGACATTTCCACACTAACCAATTATGTTGTTAAATACTAATGGGGACAGATTATAGGTCAGTGAACCATGTCAGAGTCCATTGTGTGACTGTGGATGTGGTAGATGATGTTATCACCACCTGCTTTCTCCCAAAACACCCAAGGCTACATCCAAAACAGCATCCTATCCCTCTTAGTGCAGTAATTTTCACCAGGGCCCAATGAGCTCTGGACAAATGTAATGCAACTGTGCACTATAGAGGTGCTATTTGGGGCCCAACCCTTCCAGTACGTCCACTTGATGAAGAATAGCTTGCCCTCCAGTTCATGTTATACAGGTGACAGTGTGTTCAGTGGGAAGTACCAAATGTCAGTAAAACTTAAGATATGCACCAGAGCAAGGGAACAAACCCCTATGACGTTTCTGACTAACCAACTTCCTCTTCATTGTAAGTGTAACCAAAATACCGACCGAAGATGAAAAAATAAGTTCTGCTTCAAAAGATAAATAACACGGGGACATGTCAGAGCATACGAGCATGTGTGGAGGGAGGAAGTGTTTAAATTATATGGTATGGGAGCAAGAAACCCGTCTGTCAGTCTGAGGATATTGATTTTTACCAGGCAGTAGAGCAGTGCTCTGCGGCTTTGTTGGGCATCATCTCGGGTTAGTTTTCTCAGACAGGAAGAAGGAGAATTTCTGGTAATGTGTTATTCTAACACAACAGCCCCTGAAACACTAGGCCTTAGTCCAGGAAGACCCTATTACATTGCACTGTATGGTCACATTGGTCAGTCTGTTGCCTCTGGGTCTCCCCGTCTCTCCAGAGCTATTCTGAAAGTAGACTTAGCCTGGACTAGAGAAATACTTTTGTTTTCTGTGAATGAACTAGCTATGTGCATCTCTCAGAGCCGGGGTCACAGTGTTTCTGCCTCCTTTGTAGCCAATAAAACCCAATCCAGGTCCCATCTGGTCTCCTCTCGGGGGGCCCGTCTGACCTGGTCTGCCTGTTTTCCTTTTGCTCCCTCCAAAAAAACAAGAACCCTCTCTCCGATGGGGTCGCCGAGACGATAAACACTGAAAAACAAAGCAGCGGGACACACGGCGTAGCCAGGTCAGTGTCGGTGGGGGGGGGGGGGGGGGGGGGGGGGGGGGGGGG
>JACXGI010001942.1:47581-82143 GCA_016801175.1 Esox masquinongy | reverse complement strand
TCTTTATAATCAGCCTGCCACAGACAAAGAAGTAAAAAATGAGGAACGAGATTTACATAATTTCCTGTAGTATGGTGTAAAAGTAGTTATATTAAATATGTCAGCGGTTGACTTGAACCCACTGTATAACAATTATTGATCATACAGTTTACTGTGCAGAAGTACAGGTGTAGTGCAATATGAAATGTGTGTTGAGGAACAGTGGAAGAGTATTTGATGAAAAGGTAAGTCCGGCCACACTAAGTCTCCAACAGACCCTTGGTGATGTTAATCAGGGGTCCTGCATAACATTTGTTTCTCTAAAAATTTGGAACACCAGGTGTGGGCCATCAGCCCCACAATCCAGAGGTGGAGAGGTGTGAAACTGAGTAAACTGGAATTTAACTTAATGCATGATATTGTGGATATTTATCTGTAGTGTTTGGATTTCCCTTGTTCCCCATAAAGGGATGAATGGTTTAATATGCTTTGTTGTCCTGTATGGCTTATGGAACAAACTTTATTAAACATTGTAGAATGTTTGTCCTTGTTGCAAGACTGACAACAGGTGGCAATGCCCGATCCATTCGGTAATTTTGCATTGGTTAAGTGAGATAGTTCCTGTCTCTCCCTCTTAACATTATTAGGGAGAGTGTTTTAAAAATATGTCTGCTGTTAGGATAAATAGTCATATCTCAAATAGTTATTTGAGTTTGTTCTTGTCTATGAGTCCTCCCAACACGTTGTGTTGTTTTACAAGGCTATCATTAATGGATGCTCCTTGCATCGTGCTATAGAGGGTTTTAGAAAGGTTTGGAATACTTAGTAGCAGTAGCGGTTGGTACCATTAGGTAAGATAGGCAGTTGTCTATGGCCCCAGAAGGCTTAGGGCCCCGTGAAAATTCAAACTGAAATACAATTTAAAAATATAATACATAATGTTTATTTGTAATTATTTTTTGTCTTAACCTCCTAAGACCTGAGCTTTGATAATGTATGCATTTTTTATTTCTCTTAGCTATTTGGGATTAGTAGGACCTGATAAGTATAATATCTAAGCATTGTCTTTGAACAGGAAGTACTTTTTGAAAAAAAGTAAGATGACATTGGGTTTATTTTACTACATAACACAATAAAGTCACCAATGTATAACAAAGTAGAAAACTGTTCATTTCAACTGTTTTCATCAAAACATAACATGAAAAAATTTGCAAACAGTGTGAGTGAGTATATGTATGTGTGTGTGCACTAAGTGTGTGTGCATTTCAATGCCTGAACATGGCAACAAATAAGGGCACAACTGCTAATGACATATGCAGTCAGTGTTTTATTTATATACTGTACATCAAAGTGTATACTGCATTTGTCAGTACCAGAGAGGTATTCAATGATCAATAAGTAATGTTACATGTTACATGCACCAGCACATGTGCATGGTGCAGGAAGTCTGAAACAGTGTCCTAATATGAGGACACAGGGTCTCAGGAGGTTAAAATATGATTGTGTTGCTCAAAATGATTAAATTAAATGCCTTATAATACATTATTTATATTTGAGATGCCAGATCAAATGGTCTGTCCCATATTTTGTCTCATGGAAGCAGCCCAAAAGACATTAGGTAGCTTATTCAGTCAGCCTGAGCCTGCTACACAACACGAGATGGACAGAAAAGTTTTTATAATATGAAACACTCATAGGTGAGCAGGGCAGAAAAAAGAAGGAAGAGGAAAATAGCATGACGTGTCCATAACAGTAATAGCTTAGTGGCTGTGGCTACTATTTGTGTCATAAACGTGAATAGATTAGCGGCTACGGCTATTACTTACTGAATATGACTGTTTGACAGTCACATAAGAAAGCCCTATCCCTGACCCGGACATTCACGAATGGCCACCAAACAGAGGTTAAAAAGAGACTGATTCAATTCCATCATGTCATTCTTCTAACATCACACGTAGATTATAATGACGCAAATGTTGATCATGATGGTGATTGCGACAGTGCTACTGATGACAGATTAGCGATGTTGACATCTTAGCTCCCCAAGAAAGCTCTGACAGTGTAATGACACAGAATATAATGTTCCAGGTAAATGTGGCCCTCCCAGATGACAGATAAGGAAAGGTGTAGGATAGTGCGAAAAAGAAGGTATATGAATGCACTTGATCATGATTAAGGAACTGTACACTTGAACAAAATGGTACAGCTTCGCTGTAGTCGTAGCTTGTAAGGCAGTATGTACCCTTTAGATAATTATTTTTAAACTGATTGATTTACTCTACTGAAAGGGGCAGCAATGCAAGTGTCTTTGGAAGTGGCAGTTCCATTCAACAAAAAAGTAAGAAAGTATGTTCAAAATATTGCCGGTAAAGACAATAAGGTAAAAAAACAATCAATCTCTGCCAAGGGCCCCAAAATCTCTAAAGCCGCCTCTGCTCAGGAGACTTTTATATGATTTGGGAGGAAATGTAATATTGCTGGTATGCGATGTATAAAGTTTATTTCTTGACTGGAATGAATTGTATTACTTTGAAATATAGATTAAGGCAGCATTCCTCATTTCCTCATCAGTAGTAAGGGTTAACCTTACTTACAGACGGACCACATACCTTTATGTAACCTGTTGAGTTGCAATCGTCCATAGAAATCTCCCCTGTAGGGAGAAAAAAGTGAACCTTCGGAAGTCACCAGGGCCAGATGGCATTCCAAGCCATGTCCTCAGGGGGTGCGTTAACCAACTAGAAGAGGTTTTCACCTCCATATTCAACCTGTCCCTGTCTGTAGTCCCCTCCTACTTCAAACAGACCACCATCGTCCCTGTACCGAAGAAACCTTCCATCACCTGCCTGAACGACTACTGCCTCGTAGCACTGACCTACACCATCATAAAGTGCTTCGAGTGGCTGGTCAGAACTCACTTCTGCTCCACCCTCCCTGACAGTTTGAACCTCTTTCAATTTGCATACCGCCCCAATAGATCTACAAATGATGCCATCGCCCTGACAACACACTCTGCCCTCTCCCACCTGGAAAAAGGCAACACATAAGTGAGGATGCTGTTTGTGGACTGCAGCTCTACATTCAACACTACTGTGCCCACCAAGCTTGTTCCTATGCTCAGGTCCTTGGGACTTAACACCTCCCTCTGCATTTGGATCCTGGACTTCCTGACAGGGAGACCCCAGATGATGAGAATGGACAACCTCACCTCCTCTGCACTGACACTGAGCACTGGAGCCCCACAGGGCTGCACACTCAGTCCCCTCCTGTACTCCATGTTCACGCATGACTGCATGGCCACACACAGCTCCAGCATCATCCTCAAATTCGGACCACACTACCATCCTGGGTCTCATCTCCAATAACGATGAGACCACTTTCGGAGAGGAGGTAAAGAACCTGGCTACATGGTGCCAGGACAACAACATTTCTCTCAACGTCTGCAAGACTAAAGAGATGATCGTGGACTTCAGGAAGTGGCCAAGGGGGGATCATGCCCCATACACATCGAAGGAGCTGAATTGGAGAGTCTCCGAATTCAAGTTTCTCGGTGTGTTCATCAAAGATGACCTCACTTGGCCCAAACATCAGTGAAAACTGCCCAAAAATGACTATACTTCCTGAGCAGACTCAAGATATTTGGCATATCTGTATAAACTCCCACCAACATCTACAGGTGCACCATTGAAAGCATCCTCTCAGGCTGCATTACTGCCTGGTATGGCAGCTGCTCCGCTGCAGCCCGCAAGTCCCTCCAGAGGGTGGTGAAGTCTGCGGAGCGCATCATCGGCGGCCATCTCCCCTCCATGCAAGGCATCTACCATACACAATGCCTGAGGAAAGCACGGAACGTCATCAAAGATCACAGCCAGGCTATGGTCTGTTCAAACTGCTGCCATCTGGTAGATGCCACAGGAGCATCGGAGCACACACTTCCAGACTCAGGCCGTAAGGCTCCTTAACCAGCAACACTGATTCATGATCATACTGATCACATATGAACTTTCCAGATGCTCTGATGTCCTTTCAGGTACTTTTAATGGGCATTAGAATATTTCTTTGCATGTACCATTCATAAACATATTACACTCATATGTATCTATAATATTCAGTGCTTCTACCATACTGTTCATGCTCCCCATCCTACTCTTTCAGAATTGATACTTGTTTACATTTGTTATGTATATTACTGCCATACTTGCCATATCTATCATTTTCAATAATGCTACCAATATTGCCACTAGTTTACAGTACTCTTTAAACTGCTGCTACGTACAGTTATGTATATTACAAATTGTAAATTGTTAATTGTTCTTCTTAAATTCTCACTACGTAGTTGTAGTGTGCTATTCCACCATTCATAAGCTTATTACACTCATATGTACCTATATTCAATAATTCTACCAATTGCTGCAAGTTAACACTGTTATGTATATTACTGCCTATTGCCATATCTATTGTTCAGTAATATTACCCAGATTGCTGCTAGTTTAAACTACTCTTTTTGCCGGACCATGTAAGCGGAGCCGGACTAGAAGAGCGAATGTTCTCTTACTGACTGACTGACTGAGTGACTGACTGACTCCCCCTTGTTAAATAGCGTAGTGGTTAGAGCCGAGGGCTCTGGAATAACAGGTCCCTCGTTCGACTCCCGTAACAGTCAAAACACATTATGCCTGAGGTACAGGACAGACAAAAACTTCGCTGGTTACAACCCTCTATAGCTACGTAATAGGAAGCCTAAAATAAAACATTTCTGGTGGATATTAGTATTTGTTCAGGACATCACACCAAATTTGAATAATGAAATATTCAAACTTGGTGTGATGTTAATGCGTGACAAAATTATGTAATGTCTATACTGACACCCAGCAAATGTATAGCTCTGTGGCGTAGTGGTTAATGACACAGCCTTACACATGGGCCCCCCGGGTTCGATTCTCAAGGGGGCAGGCACGATCAGCAGTTTCTATTGCAGGCCGGCTGAACTAGGCTTGCCTGGTTCCTTGTTTTAAACTTCTGCTAATGTACAGTGTTATGTATGTTGTTGCTTTATTTTATTATTATTTTCTGTATAGCTATAATTTTGCTTATATACTCTTCCTAACTCTCACTACATAGTTGTCGGGTACCGTGTCACAATAATTTTATTGTGCAGGATGACGCTGTGTTGTTTGGTGCATTTGACAAATAAACCTTGAAACTTGAGGGGAAAGTGGGTTAAGATGAGCCAGTGGGTAATTTGACCCACTCCTTGTATCTAAGACACCATTTTTCCCATGTGACCATATATTCAGGAAGAACCCATAATTTCCAACTGGCAGTTATGAAGAAAGGCTCATGGGAAAAGTGGTATGTTTTATTTTCAACCCAAAACTCATTTGTTTGATTGTCAAAGTACACTTTTTACATCAGGCATGATGACTGTTAAACCAATGTAAATGTATCCATGTCTCAAAGTGTATATCATACATACTGGTGAATTGCCACTGTTTAAAACAATGCTTTGTTTTGTAAAAGATTAACCCTCATTTGCTAAGCTAGTCACGTTTTTCCAAAGTGGTGAGTGTGACCCAATGGTTCAATTTGCCCCACCATGAGATAATTTACATAACAATATATTTCTTATTTTAATTATTGTAGAAAAGCTATCATGCCACAAAACCTTTGTTGTGTATATGTCATTGAACATGTAATGTCATTGATGTCATAAGATATTAGCTCAAAAATGTCTAACATACAGCACCCACATGTTAACTAAAATATAGTGTACCTTGGCTGCTTTTACAACATTTGGATCTTTGGCCAAAAAGCTGACTGGTCAAAATTACTAGATCAGAATTGGGCTGCCTGTGTAAATATATTAATAAAAATTACTGCTTGTGAATACAACCAATAGCCTAGGCCAAAGAGGAAATAGTTCCAGTGGAATTGACTTCCCCAACGATGAAGTTACTGAATATGCGTAAACCATGAGTGTGTATCAAAAGCTGCTACCCCTGAAAACATATTTCTTGGCCTTTTGTTTTTATAGTTGGTCATGTGATTGAATATTGTGATGGTCTTCCAGCTCCTGGTTCTACTACTCAACAATAGATTTTTCTTGAGCGTGCTTGTTATTTTTATCCACAGCTGTGTGACTAAACACAGATTAGAACATAAAACATTCAAGAATGCTGCATAATATCTGTTGTGATAGAAATTTGAAATTGACAACTTATATATGATGTTTTGATGTAATTATAATTTTATATTACATTGGCTGATTTTCATTATATAATGCTGTATAATGTTGTAGTCAGATTTCTCATAACCCAAGGTTCTACGGTTCAGCCCCACCTGGCTCTTTAAGTAAAAACTCTCCCCTACATGGTAATGGAACTTTTGATATAAATTTCTTACAAACAACATGGGGTCAGATTATCAATATTAAATTATCTCGAGGGTTATATTCGTCTGCACTAATTTCCCTAGTTGTCCCCTCAGCAACCTTCTAAGTGGTAAACTGTCACCACCTTACCACACAGGCATAACAAGATCATGACCGGCCGTTGTGCAAATCATTTTTTAATCATCCCCTCCCCGATTCCCCACTACATACCCCCTACACTACATCCTCAAGGTTTTATACTGCTATATTATTGTGCCTGGGGTGTAGGATCAGTTCTCCTTATCCATTGTAAATCCTTGTTAATCTAAGGAATGCGCTCTCTAAATTTTCCTTGTCTCCTGCTATCTACTTGTAGCTATCATTATCCAAAGTTCTCCTGGTTTTGTTGCAGATCAAGACGATACCTGAGGATTCAAGCTGCCACTCCGCTGACCATTCTTCCCCACGGATTGTCCCTGTCCTTGTCCATCTGGTCATGCTTCTGACCTGGACTAGGTTTAATAGACTCTGGACTCAGCCCACATGCATTTATTCATTATTACAACTTGTACTCTTGAAATGTTCACCCGGCACAGCCAGAAGAGGACAGGTCACCCTTCTGAGCCTGATTCCTCTCTAGGTTTCTTCCTAAATTTCCGCCTTCTTAGGGTGTTTTTCCTAGCCACTGAAATTCAACACTTGTTGTTTGCTCCTTGGGGTTTCAGGCTGGGTGTTTTGTAAAAGCACTTTGTGACAACTGCTGATGTAAAAAGGGTTTTATAAATACATTTGATTGACTGATTGATTATTTACATTATATGCAGTGTCCCAAAATTGTTTGGAAACGGGGTTATGCAATCAACAAAAAGAACTGATCACATTCAATATGAAAAATTTGCAACAATTCTGATAAATAGACAGGGGGTAAATGTTTGTCATAATAATTCCTGGTGTTATCAGTAAATGCTGAATATAAACTAACTCCACAAATATTACAAATAAAATGTCCCAAACATTTTTTCATTATAGGTGTCATGAATCACTCAGCACAGGCAGAAGTGCTTTGTTCGCAGCCGCAGAGCGACAGGCTGTTTTAGGGTTCAGGCAGGCAAAACAATGCCTAAAGCTGACAATAAAACATGATTAACATTAAAATATATTTGATCTGTTCAGTACATGTTCCGCAATGTAACTGCAAAGTACTAACATACTCCTTCATTTTATCCTGACCATGATAACTCAGTTAGTGTGGTGGGTATCTCCTAAGGTCAATATGCCCTGTTCTGGTCTTTTTGTGTGTTCAGTTCTAAGTTAGATTCTTCACCCCACCTCACACAAGTCCCCCAGGACTGGCCAGTGCTATTCCTCCTCTTCCTAGTGTAGGTTGCCCAGAGCTGTGTCATCAGATAACATAATTAGGTGTTTCCAAGAGTAAGAACGTCTACTGTAATTTATGTACAGGATGGCATTTAACATCTGAGCAGTTAGCAAGCAGAACCACGTGACCACTCAACCTTCCTCTTAAAATGAAAAACAGTATTATGTCAGTTAAATTATGTGGTTCAGTGTTGGAGGCATAACAGTGAAGTCTGGTCTTTTTGACTTGTCATACAGGAAAGATTTATACAGGTTGATTGTGGTTGTGTTTATGTGATAATGGTGGAAAATGTTAAGTCCAGAGCTAACTGAAGAACTGTGGTTGAGATCAATTAATCTCTGAGCAAGGGAGAGAGAGAAAGAGATGGAGAATTATTAAAATATAAAACAATATTAGTATAATAAAAGGTACATATTCAGGATGTTATGAAACGTTTACTCACCAATTTATACTTCTATTGTATATGGTAGAGGCCTGGATGCCCAGAATCAATAAAGACAGAAACATCCACATTAAGTCAATTTGTGTAAAATACCTAGCTAATAGATGAGACTACATGGTATACTGTGAGTATACTCCTTTTCATTCTATTCGATATCATAATAACCTATCATATTGATCCTATGCAGTTATGTGTCAGAGTTACAATACCACTTACAGAGTCAGTGTTGGTCGGTCCAGAAGGAAGATTTACCTGAGGGAGAACAGGACTCAGTCAGCATGCTTATAGACTCACAGCTTCACACAATGTGACAATCTCTGTAACTAACACATAGAATATGATGGGAACAATGGAAATACATTATCTTAGTGTTCTATTGAACTGCAGGGTGGAAACTCACTCTTGGTCTTGGCAGCGGAGGACTTACATTCTCATACCCATCAAAACCTATGGGTGAAGAGGGGTCGATAAAGTTGATAATATACAGTACATGTTGGGTAATAATGAGAAATAATCAGCACTTCCTTGTCTGCAGTACTGAACACTCAACAAACTTTCTGTAGGGCCTTTGATGCCTTGTAACTGGCTGGTGGTTGCCTGGGTTCTGTCTTCCGTTTGTGTAATTGGTTGGGGCTGCTCAAGTTCTCTAACAGGGCTAGATAAGAACCAGTTCTCTCTAGAGAACAGATTTGTACTAGAGTCAAAGGATAATGTGTTTGTCTTACCATCCTCTGTTTGTTTTATTGTCTTGCTCCTAAACAACAAATGGAAAGAATTTTCATATGGGACATGATATTCACTACTAAAGCAGTCTCACCTAGACAAATGAACTCACTCTTTAAAGATGTCTTTGTGGAAATTGGAATATGCCAAAATAAAAACATTTAGAAATTCACATACGCAAATACTAAACACTTTTAAAGCATGTATACAGCCATTTTAGTTTCACTTGAGTTCAATAAACAATGATCCTGAAATATCATTAAGCAGATACGTGTTGTTTTTTCAAGTATGTTAAAAACAACTTTTGCTGAAGCCAGAATTTCTTTTTGAAACACAGTAGCTGAATGGAATGGGCGTGAGGATAACATTTTAAATAATCATGAGCATATCTTTTCACCTGCTCCGGCAGCTTTACTCAGTGAATGAAGCACAACGATAGTGCGATAATAGCAGTCAATACAGATACAACTCTTGCAATCTTGTCAGATGAGGCTAGAACAGAGGCTGCAGGAATAGGCTACCTTATGAACACTGACACTTTTAGTAGAATGTTTACAGTACAAAGTACAGTTCAGTTATTGCTTTGCAGACATAGCAATGATATTGATTGCATTAGTGTACTTTGTTGATACTATTTACTCCTGCCTGAGTTTAAATGTTAATTCAATTCAGCAATAGTGCTGATTTAACTGTGCATGCCCTTTAAATGTTTACAATTTTTTCAAAATGTTGTGATATCCAACATGTGATCATGGTTTGGCTCACTACACCAACTCCCAATGGTCTTGGAAAAGTCAAAGATCGGGACATGCCTCCTCTGACAAATCCTACCCAGCCATTTTGCTTTTATTTTGGCTTTTATTTTGTTTATTGGAACATTGTAATAATAATTTTGGAAACCCTGGAATGTTTTTTAGACTCACCGATTATGATTTATGCCGAAATAGAGACCAAGAGCCACAGTAACAACCACCAACGTCACTGTGACCGCTATACCTGCTGCTGCCTCTGGGCTTAGCGGTGGAGCAGATCTATCTAGAACACACAAACATAGAAACACATTAACCATCAAAATAGAACCTGTGGAAATAACGTGGTGTTTAAGTTGATTCAATTTCTGTTATCTCAAAGTGTTGGATACAATGCACACAGATATGTACAGTGGATATAAAAAGTCTACACACCCCTGTTAAAATGCCAGGTTCTTGTGATGTAAAAGAATAAGACAAAGATAAATCATGTCAGAACATTTTCCACCTTTAATGTGACCTATAACGTGAACAATTCAATTGAAAAACAAACTGAAATCTTTGAGGGTGAAAAATAAAAAACTCACAATAACCTGGTTGCATAAGTGTGCACACCCTTAAACTAATTCTTTGTTGAAGCACCTTTTGATTTTATTATAGCGCTCAGTCTTTTTGGGTAGGAGTCTATTGGCATGGCACATCTTGACATGGCAATATTTACCCAGTCTTCTTTGCAAAAGCGCTCCAAATCTGTCAGATTGCGAGGACATCTCCTGTGCACAGCCCTCTTCAGATCACCCCACAGATGTTCAATTGGATTCAGGTCTGGGCTCTGGCTGGGCCATTCCAAAACGTTAATCTTCTTCTGGTGAAGCTGTGCTTTTGTGGATTTGGATGTATGCTTTGGGTCGTTGTCGTGCTGAAAGGTGAACTTCCTCTTCATCTTCAGCTTTCTAACGGACGCCTGAAGGTTTTGGAATTGCCTGGTATTTGGAACTGTTCATAATTCCCTCCACCCTGATTAAGGCCCTGGTTCCAGCTGAAGAAAAACAGCCCCAAAGCATGATGCTGCCACCACCATGCTTCACTGTGAGTATGGTGTTCTTTGGGTGATGTGCAGTGTTGTTTTTGCACCAAACATACCTTTTGGAATTATGGCCAAAAAGTTCAACTTTGGTTTCATCAGACCATAACACATTTTCCCATGTGCTTTTGGGGGACTTGACGTTTGTTTTTGCAAACTTCAGCCGGGCTTGGATGTTTTTCTTTGTAAGAAAAGGCTTCCGTCTTGCCACCCTACCTCATAGCCCATTCATATGAAGAATACGGGAGATTGTTGTCACATGTAGCACACAGCCAGTACTTGCCAGAAATTCCTGCAGTTCCTTTAATGTTGGTGTAGGCCTCTTGGAATCCTCCCTGACCAGTTTTCTTCTTGTCTTTTCTTCAAGTTTGGAGGGATCTCCAGTTCTTGGTAATGTCTCTGTTGTGCCATATTTTCTCCACTTGATGATGACTGTCTTCACTGTGTTCCATGGTATATCTAATGCTTTGGAAATTCTTTTGTACCCTTCTCCTGACTGATATCTTTCAACAATGAGATCCCTCTGATGCTTTGGAAGCTCTCTGCGGACCATGGCTATCCACTGTATACTGTAAGTATGAATATTTTTAACATTTGAAAGCATACCTCATTCTCT
Source organism: Esox masquinongy (assembly GCA_016801175.1). Classification (NCBI taxonomy): domain Eukaryota; kingdom Metazoa; phylum Chordata; class Actinopteri; order Esociformes; family Esocidae; genus Esox; species Esox masquinongy. Next base: position 70,802 of record JACXGI010001942.1, on the reverse strand, counting down.
TCGCATTGAAGTTTACTCAATTGTCACTATTACTATCTTAAATTGTAAATTGTCAAACAAAATGGAGTGTATATTTTCTCAAAATGTTGTATTTGCCTTTATTTTGCTTTGCTTTTGTACCTCAACTAGTGGCTGATGGTTTCAGATATCAATACCTTTCACTGACAGACGATGGTCCACAGAGACTTTTCTTCCGGTGAGATCATTCATAGCAACACACCTGTAGTCCCCACTGTTGTTGCAACTGATTCTCGTTATGACGTATCCAGCTTCGTGTACACTTGTCTGTTGCCCATTGAACAACCAGGTGAACTTAGCTGGTGGTACAGACACAACTGAGCAGTAAAGCAGAGTAAATGTTTCCACTTCAGCAATGTCTGGGCTGAGGATGGTCATAGAGTCCGGTCCATCTGCAAGCACATGAAAGAACATCACTGTAGAACTAAACATGACACAACATGTCAGATAAGGGAATAATGTCTTCTTGTTTGGTAACAAGTGGGCCCTGAAAGCTATATTTTTAGGGCTAGTCCTGGATTAAAAACACCTTTCAATGGAGGGGCTCCATAAGTGTTTTTCCTATTTGGAAAAATATATATTTATACGAAGTTATTAGGATTTCACATGTATTTTAAAATGTTTTGTGAGTACTTTAGGACTACTTTTGGCTTAAACTGTGTCTGAACCTGATCCATAGTACTAGATTAGAGGAAGACCTATACTCACAGTTTACTATCACAATATGGGAGGCATTAGCAGAGCTAGCAGGGTTCGCAAGGTAACACAGGTATTCCCCATAGTACTAGATTAGAGGAAGACCTATACTCACAGTTTACTATCACAATATGGGACGCATTAGCAGAGCTAGCAGGGTTCGCAAGGTAACACAGGTATTCCCCTGCGTCATGTCTCATCACAGGACTGATAAATACTGTTCTGTTATCCTCAGAGAAGAATAGATTGTCCCCAGCAGGCAGAGGCTGGCCATCCTTCATCCATTGTCTAAGAGTGATGTTGCCAACTCCCTCACAGGTTAGGTTGGCAGAGCTCTCATCCGCAAACAGATGCTCTGCTGGCCCTGTGATGTTGGCATCAGATACGGGCTCTGAAGAACAAGAAGACGAAGCCAAAGACGTAGTTTAGCGAAGACACCACAGGTGTTGGAACGTATGGTTTACCAAGCTACTAAGAATCTCACAGTAAAATATGTTCAACAAAACCAAAGCTACACTTAGTATTGCACCCCCCCCCCAAAAAAAGCTAAGAAAAGCAAAACAAACACTGATTAAACATTGTTGTTGGTTAGTTCTTGCATCCATAGCAGTAAATTTCATAGTGTTTAATCTCTTTATCATGGCACTTGGACTCACCATACACAACTAGTTCAGTTGATTCACTGATTGTCTCTGTTGTAGCTTTCGTTATTGCAACTTTGTATTGTCCACTGTCAGACAGGGTCAAATTCTTGAGCTCCAGAGATCCGGTAGTCCTGTTCAGAGTGATCCTTTCTCTGTATCCCGGCCCTGTAGAGTCACTGGTAGAGTTTATAATATTGTCTCCATTAAAACTCCAGGATATTGTTATGAATGGCTGGGCTGGTGGGCTTAGATTTGTGATGAACATCACTGTCCGTCCTACTGCTCCATTCACAGGTCCTTGAGGTAACACATCCTCTCCGGCACAGAGACCTGGATGGAAAACAGCCAGGAAGGCAGAGACCCAGATTTATGTAAAACTAAAATATCAGTTTGGACATTCTAAATGACTGACTCAAGCCCTGGTTTTAACATGCATCCTTTGGCCTGATTTTATCCTGAACTTGTCTTAACCTTATTCATTTACACTTTTATGTTCCAATGAGAATGTGGACAAGATCAGAACAAAAAAACATGATTGCATCAGGTATGAACAGTACAACAGCGATCAACCAGCTCAGTACAAGTCCAACATTAGTAATAATCGAACAGCTACAAACACACAACAGCAACATAGGTTGCAAGGGGAAGCCGTCAGAGAATTTGCAAACACTTTTATCAATTTCACCTCGTCCCTGACAAATATGCATGCGTACAAATCAACACAAATTACATTCCATGTAATGTCTGCACATTTACACCTCAATGACGTGTACAGCATGAGTGACCTAGATAACAATAACAAGTATAGAGACAGGGCACATCTGCTTTACCTGTGAGGATGGACAGACAGAATGAAATGGCTGCTGCTCTTTCCATAGTTGTTGGAATATTCTCTGCTTTCTCTTCCAGATGTAGAAAGCAGTTCTAGCTATACATCAAGGTGCGGTCTGATTTTAAGAGCCACCAGCTGGGTGACAAGGAAGTTCCCTTTTTCCCAAATGCAACAATGAAGTGACCTTTGGATTGACTCAGGTAAGAGCTATTTTGTCATTTATATGCGAGTATTGATGGTTATGATAAACTGTATGATACGAATAGATAAGATTAGATTAGTTTCAACTTTATTGTCACTGAACAGTATGAGTACAGTACAACGAAATGCTGTTAAGCATCTAACCAGAAGTGAAAATAGATTTTTTTTTTTTACAAGTATTAAGTATAGTGTATGTTACAAGTGGAATATGTAGATGTGCAATGAAGGCAAATACAGTGCAAATTCTGAATGAGCAATGAAGGCAAATAGGGGAGGGCAGAACATTTACAAGTATTAAGTGTATGTACAAGTGGGAAATTAATAGTTGTACAATGATGCAAATGCATGTACAAATGGCAATTCTGACTGTGCAAATGAGCAAGTTGGAGGTGTAAGGTAGTATGTGCAACTGAAATGTAGGGATAGCAGCAATGAGGTTCCCGAGGCAGACATGTACATGTGACAACTGAAAACATCCTTATCAGACTTTACAAAGCAATGACAGAGTCCAGTAGTACAAGGAGAGTGTGCAACAAGGTCCCTGAGAGGCAGTACTAAGCGGTGGGCAGGTGGGTATGATTAGCGATGGGTCACAGAGTTCAGCAGGGTTACAGTAGATGGGGAGAAGCTGTTCTTTAGCCTGCTGGTGCGGGAATGAAGAGACCTGTACCAACCACCTGTTTGCGATATCAGAACATATTATAGTTTGACAGGCTGAAGTGCATACTGTTTCTCTACATTTCAGAGCTACAGACAGGGTGGACTGTATACATCATACCCAAGTCCAATCGATTCCTCTTTAAGATTGTCTTTCATCAGCAAAGAGCCTCTGGGGTTGGTTAACCAACCGAAACATTTTCAAAAACTAGCAAACATAATTTATTGAAGCCTAAACAAAATAGTGTCCATTCCTCCAAGAACAAATAAATAAATAATTGTATTCTTTATAAACACAGCTTACATTAAATAAAATATACCAATAAATGACAGCATCATACCTCATGCTTCGGCTCCTCCATTTCCCTTTCCTCTCCGGTATAATCACAAGTCACAAAGTTCTAGGTTGTACAGCAAAGTTGCAATTAATTGTTGGCTTATGAATGTATTCATGAATACTCTTCCTATACATTTAAAAATTCATAATTTGAACAGTAACATCAAGCTGTAACAAATCTTTAGTAGTCAAAAGAGTCTTTCAGGCCAGTGATGTATTTGGTGGCGGTGCAGGTGTAGTCTCCAGTTTGTAGCTTTTCTCAGTGCTGTACAGGGTGGTTTTGACACCAGTCTCAGTCCTATTGAACAGGCAGGTGAAGGTAGCAGGTGAAAACAGACTCTGCAGAACATTTCAGTGTCATCCTGAATCCTGTTGATCAGTGATACCCTGTAAAGACCCATTTCCAGGTAGATCAACTGAAATAATCAATGTCTTTGGTTTCCAGCTGAAAGTACAATTGACCACTTTTTTATTATTGGTGTTGTCGGCTGCCACACTGGTCAGGTTGGTGGAATGTTAGCCAGCTATCAGGGTGGCTAGGGGGCACATGACAGAAGCCGAAGAGAGCAGCACTGCAACCGTTAAGAGTATCCATACAGAACATGTACATGGCTGAAAGATGCTGTGGTGTATCTGGAGATACAGTGATGTGACTGTTAAAGCTGAAGTACATAACTTTCAAGAACAGGAAGTATTTCCGCATAATTTTCCCAGAAATCTCACCTGTCGCTGGTGTGACATCACTTTACTCCTAAAGCCCCACACATTATCTGTTCACTTTATTCAGCTCGTCTAAAAAATGTGTCTTTATCCGACCAGGTGAGTTGACGTGCCATTCTTTTAATTATATACTAAAATGTATTAAACTAAATGTATCTGATGTAGCATAAATACAGAAACATGAGAATAACTAACTGCTAGCCTAAACTCACTCTGGTGATGTTTTCCGATTACAGTACTACTAGCTGGGCTGGGCTGGTTTTGCTGGGCAGATTTGCTTTCTTTTGATCTAAACCATATTTTCCATTACATTCTGAACTTCTTCCATTTTTTATAAAATTGGCTTGCGCCTCTCGCTGCTTGATACACAAAATGACAGTAGTTACTTCCAGATTTTTTTCAGCCTCAACTCTTTGTTTGATACGTCAAATGCATCACTTCCTGTGCGCAGGAAAGATTTTCCCACCATTGCGTGAGCCGACCAATTTTTTCCTTAGCAGCAGTAGCAATATGCACTCCGGAAAAAACAGAAGGGTTAAATTTAACCCTTCTGTTCCACACTCAAAACCTTCCTTTTCAACTTTTTTGGAAAGGGAAGAAAAAGGTGCAGTTGTCTCTTAATTTTTTCCGGAGCTGTACAGGGTTTTTTAGATGCAGGCCAGGGACCATCTGATATTGCAGGTATTCATCCACGATCCAGATTAATAGAACAGCGATGTGTTAATACAAAAAACGTACGTACTTTAACCTACGATAGACATCCAATAGATTTAAGCTTTAACCTACGATAGACATCCAATGTGGTGACAAATTAAAAATGCCTAGTTCAATAATTAGTTCATTAATAGTGCCTGGACCTGTCTGGTATGATGAAGACTCAACAGTGCTCTCAACAGCCTGTCATGTCCAGTTTCCAGATCTCCTGGGAGCAAGTGGTTCTGTCTAAAGCAATCCAGTCAATGTAGTCAGAATTAGTAATGTTGGTGGCAGGAACTGTGATAATATTGAGCCCATTAATGTTCCAAGGCTGCTGTGAACTTCACTCTCTCCCCTTTAGGTGTACTCAGTGGTCTGGACACGGTCCAGAAAATAATAAAAACAGGTTGGTGGTAGGGTCCCTTGAGAGAGTATTGAGAAGATAAGGATTCATTTATATTGATTTCTTTTTTGGAATTTTCAACAATTTCTTACTATCTGGCCTTAATTTTTTATCACTTTTAGCTGCATCTAAACAGCTCTTTGATCCCTTTCTGATTCTTCTCATTCTCTTTCAGGTCAGTGGGGAAGGATTTGTCTGCAGTCAGAATTAAGGTAATCATCTAGAGTTCAAGTTTATCTGGTTTGTTAATAGCTTCAGCTATTGGAAATCAACAGAACCTTATAACATTCTGCTTATTTCTTAACAGTCCATCATTCAACCTCTCTCCTCTGCTCTGTCTCTTCTATGACCTACACACTAGTGTATTCAAGATATCATTAGGTTTGCAGGATAGTGAAAAGGTGTTGTTGCCTCTCGATAGAATATTTTGATTGAGGACACTTGGTTTATACTTCCGCAGGACATTACTTCCTAATGTCATGTGCGGGTGTGTCGAGACCTGCTCAGCATTTATAGCTGTGCGGCCTTGTTGTGTCGATTTTTTCTAAAATGTTTGAAGCATCTTTTTGTATTCAGAGTAAATCAGCTTAACCATTGCAATTACCTCTGTACATTTATTGGTGTCAGTAGGTAATCCAATCCATATAAACTCCATCCGCTCCACTCTTCATTGATCAGCCCATTTTTCCCAGTATTTCATGTTGTTATTGATTCCTTTTGAAATGTACTGTCTTTCAATTCTACCATGATGTCGCACAAAGGTCTTGACCCTCCATGTCTACATTACATCATCTGATACTGTCCCCAAAATAAAAATGTTTTCACATGAGTATCAGGGTGTTTCCTATTGACTGAACCAACAGTACGGTTTCTGGGTCCAAACCCCTTGTATAAGAAATTCACAGCCAATGCTAGTGTTGACTTCTAAAATTGCCACCGATGGACAGTACCAGAAGAGATGACAATGACTCTGTTTCTGTATAGTTTGGACAGTTCAGTGACCCAAATGCTGAGTATTATTCTTTGTAGAGTGTATTCTATTACTTATTATTATTGCTATTATTCAAATAAAATGCATGTGTGGATGTCTGAATTGTTGTATTGTGTATCAGATCACAGACCCAATGTCATGTCATTGAGAAATCTGAAGATACAGTATGCTCCCAAAACATTTTCCCAATTTTATACAACATATTTTGTCAACATTTTTACTGGAAATTGAATGGGTACATTTACATATTGCACTACTTGTGCCATGCCTGTTTATTGATTGATGACAGACAGACTAATTCAATCTTCACCAGGTCTGATGTAGGGCTGTAAAGATTTGGCTATTTTGTATAATCCATCCTTCCATTATTTTAGAATGTAATTCTTAAACCTAAATCTCAAGCCTACATCATAGATATTCCTCAAGAAAGTATTTTTTTAATACATTAGAGTTTAGCAAGACTTTTTGTTGTAGTATCTTTTCAACGCTTTCTGCTGAATTAAATTGGAATTGTGATCAACTCTTCATTGTTTAATTTAAAGAGGAGGCTATTTCAAACCATTTAATCCAACAGAAATGTTTGGTTTTTCCCCCAAAAAATACCCCCCCAAAATCTAAAAACACTAAACATGCACCTCTCTGTAGCCTGCTAGTAAACCAGTTTAGATTACAATGTCACTACTGTATCATTGATGGTTTTCTAATATGTTTTTAGATATGTAAATATCTCTAGAATAAAATTCAGCTGTAAATATATTGACATGACATCTCAAATTCTACTGTTTTATTCCCCTGTAACAAAACAACAATATCCTAAATTCATACTGTACAGATGTTCTTCATTAGAAGCAGTGATATGTCTCAAAAAGACTACCTAATGAACAAGCTAATGAGCATTGGTAAAAACTAGTACCGCCCCTCGTTTTGAAAAGCCTACCTTCGAAGGTGGGAACAGGGTTCCCATCAGACAGTAGCCTTTATGAAGCCCATGTAGTACTGTAGTAGTCAACTTGGCTTGCAATGCAGTGACATGCGATGAGGTCTAAGTCAGGTAGGGTAGGCAACGAGAAATACATTAAATCTGATAGTCTACTAACTAGTCAAGTTGAACTCCCTAGCAAATCTATTTCTATTACATGTCATTAGATTGGAAGCAACACATTTTAAAGTGAACTGTACTACCATTCCATGCACTTATCTATTGAGACAGCCCTAGAAAATTCCTTATGCAAAGAAATACACTGCTCACAAAAATTAAGGGAACACTTAAATCACATCAGTTCCTGCTGAACAAAATACAGTAAAGATCAAAATCTTTACTGTACATTTTATTATTCGTTGAGAACAAAATGACGTGACAACGGTCAATGGAAACCGAAATCTCCAACTGATTAAGGGCTGGATTCAAACTCACACCGAAAATCAAAGTGAAATCACAGGCTATTCCAACCTGTGTGAATTTCATCACGGCAACTCATAATGTGACTCAGCCCCCACGTGCCTGTATGCACTCCTGACAATGTCTGGGCATGCTCCTGATGAGAAGGGGAACTTGGATTTTGACCTGTTTTAGATTAATTCCAAATAGTCAATGAATTAATGTAACAAATGACTTTAATATATAAACAGGGTATTACAATTACTGTACAAGTATCAAAGATAAAAGTCCTCCGGAGATTCAAGATGTTTGCAAGAGGCAGGCAGAAGGGATGAAAATGCAAGAAACCTTTCCCAAACCCCGCTACGGTTTTTATCCTAAAACTAAAGAGTGGGGGAAGTTTGGCTAACCTAGGAATCACAAGACAAGACTTGAAGAATATAGCCATTATCGTCTAGGGACACATTCCAATCTATGCTGTTATAGAATTTCTTGAACTGATGTATACTTAATTCTATAAATGAGTTACTAAGTTAAAGTACTGAGTCCCCATGAAAGGAATGTGGGAGAGGGGGATCATTGGGTCCTCCGTCAATCTGTCTATCTGTTTAAACCATCAGTGTATCTGTTCTTTGCCCAGATGGTGTGTGTCCCTTCTGAGTTGAATAGGTCACCTACATTGTCCTTAGTTCCTTGGGATAAGGTGGGGGGACAGCCCACCCTTTGGGTGAAACCTATGTATTGTTGACATTAGACAGCTGTGCAGTATCTTACCACACCCCTTTTAACTGTAATAAGTACTCTGACTGTTCTGTGTTTCCTCAGAGATCCTCACAGGCCTATTTTGGTAGGCTTTCGACATATCTCTCTATTTGCAAATATATATATAATAAACTGCTAAATTGTGCCAAGAGAATGTTGTCTCTGTACTTACTTCCATAAAGAGTTCCTATTAATGGAATTACCATAACAATGCCTCCTAACACCATATTGTAAAACAGAGTGATCTACTCATGGGTTCAGCATTGCGTGATTAAGGCATGACCTTAGGTTCTGTAGTCAGACCAGCGATAAACATTTGTTACATAAACATGATAAAAGAACGTGACCAGACACACAGAGTATACGCTAGGAAAGGACAATTGAGGACATAATGACAAATGGTAATTTATACTAAATACTGAAGAATCATTGAAAATTTAAATAAACATAAAATTGACATTTTTTGGTTCCTGCAATCTCCACCCAGACAAGGATCAGGGCATCAGTGAGGTCCTGGATGGTCTGTGGTGCTACTTGGCGGTGTTGGATGCACAGATTCCAGAGGTTCTCAATTGGATTCAGGTCTGGGGAACGTGAGGGCCAGTCAATGGCATCAATGCCTTCGTCATCCAGGAACTGCCTACACACTCTGGCCAAATGAGGTCCGGGCATTGTTCTGCACCAGGAGGAACCCAGGTTCCATTGCACCAGCGTAAGTTCTGACGATGGGTCTGATGATTTCATCCCGGTACCTAACAGCAGTCAGGGTACCATTGGCTACAACATGGAGGTCTGTGCGACCTTCCAAGGATATGCCTCCCCAGACCATCACTGACCCACCGCCAAACCAATCATGCTGGATGATGTTACAGGCAGCATAAAGTTCACCACGACGTTTCCAGACCCTTTCACGTCTGTCACGTGCTCAGTGTGAATCTGCTCTCATCAGTGAAGAGAATGGGGCGCCAATGGCGGATCTGCCAATTCTGGTGTTCTCTGGTTGAATGCCAATCGAGTTGCACCGAGGTGAGCTGAGAGCACAGGTCCCACTAGAGGACATCGGGCCCTCAGCCACCCTCATTGAGTCTGTTTCTGACAGTTTGGTCAGAAACATGCACACCAGTAGCCCGCTGGAGGTCATTTTGTACGGCTCTGGCAGTGCTCTTCCTGTACGTCCTCGCACAAAGGAGCAGATACCGGTCCTGTTTCTTGGTTGATGCCCTTCATCGGCCCTGTGCAGCTCTCCTTGTGTAACGGCCTGTCTCATGGTATCTCCTCAATGCTCTTGAGACTGTACTGGGAGACACAGCAAACCTTCTTGCAACGACACATATGGATGTGCAATCCTGGAGGAGCTGGACTCAAGGACACAAGCTAAACACAAAACTGAAGAAGAATCAGTCAGGAAGGACAAGGAGAGAGCAATTGTCTGTGGCCACCACTTGCAAAACTATTCTCTTTTTGGGGGTTGTCTTGCTGTTGCTTCTCCAGGGCACCTGTTGTCACTTTCCTTTTCACCAAAACACATGACATTGATTCACAATCGCTTATGCTTCCTAACTGGCCAGATTGATATCCCTGAAATTTAATTAACTTGGTGTTATACTGTGATGATTATGTGTTCCCTTCATTTTTCTGAGCGGTGTATTTATCACACATTACAAAAAGTCCTATAGTGTACTTTTGTAATTGCAATAGTAACTGGTTTATCAACAAGCACCGTCAAGTTGGATGAGGACCTTTGGTCACCAAAGGTCATAAAAAATGTTTTATAGTTAGGCTACGGGTTAATAAAACCATGAGGGGGGTGTAATTTGAACTACACATTGCTGTCACAGTCAGTTCATGCAAAAAGCGAAATGTCCTACAGACTGATGGTTCAAATGGATTCTAAACAACTTCAACATTTATTTTGTCTACTGGCTGTAGGTAAGAATGTTTTTCCAGTTATTATTCCATGTAAAATTTGACCATGTGTTGGAGTGTCATCTTAAAATGCAAATGAAAGTAGCCCACTTTAAACTGAGCCCAATTATATTTAGAATCAAATTTAGATATTGCGTACCATCTAAATGGTAGGCACATGATGCCATTGAGCATCAGAGGCAGTGCTGTATCACAAATACAGTAACAGGTAAATGGAGATGTTAACTAACCAACTTAACAAATTACATTGTAGTCTGGAAGCAACTGGGAATTGTTTCCAGAATGTTTTATGAGAAATAATTAAACAGATGATTCGGATAACAATTTGAACATAATTAAATTACATTGGAGGCACTGTAAAAATGTTCAAATGGGACTGCAGGCAGGTATGTCTGTGACAGCCAATACTACAGTACACAGCTGGCTTGGAATGCTTCTCTGCATCCAGGATCCAAACAACAACTTCAAATAGACTTAACAGTGATTGATACGCATGTGCCCACCAATGGCTAGCCGTTTAAAGGCCTATCTGTTGAAGGGAACTATTTGAATTGGCATTTTAAAAGCAAGTACTTATGTGTGACTATATTGCTATTTCAGTTGTTCTAGTAGAAGTTAACTGGATTCTAGTAGTTATTACAATATTATCACCGTTCTTTGTAAAAAACAAAAAACAAAAAAAAACTAATTATTTCTTATTTTATTTATTCCAACCCTTTAGATCTCAATTTGTCCTTGTTGCTTGTGCATTTTTATTAGTAAAAATTATATAGATAAGTACTCCAAAACAAATATTCCCTTTTTAGTTGTGGTTATAATGTCAAATTTCTCTTTGTAATTGGATTGTATATTGGATTATATACTGGCTTGCCATGCCAGTGAGATCCAATGCCCTCTCTCCCTCGTGTAGATCACGGACACTTGTTGTCCGTGATCCAACTTTTGTTGTTTATCGCCCTCACCTGTTTCCATAATCACTATCCCTATTTAAGTTCCTCCTTTCCCATTGTATCTTGTCGATCTTTGTTTGGTGTATGCTTTTTGTGTCTGTTGGTCTGTCCAGTCCTGTCTTGCTGTGTAGTGTTTCTTTTGTTATAATTCAAGTTCTGTTTTTAAATGTCCTCCGTTCTTCCCTGCGCTTGTTCCCATGCCTAATCAACCGGGACAGTGAGGATGTAATCTGTACCTAAAATGCACATATTTTATTTAAATGTTAATGTCATGGAGGACCAAAGGTATGGAGCCACATTGAGCTCAAATGTATTGACTGTAAGAAAAGAAAAACATAACTGAAATTTCCCAGAATGAAAAATTAACTTCAATTGTATGAAAAAAATAGATTCAAAAGTGGTAAAAGTGTATGCTAAAATCATTAAATAGATTTTCGTGTCCAATCTTAAAACGTCTTCATTCCAACACATTTTTTTCACGTTCGCTTCTTCTTGCGATGACAATTTCTTTTCGTATTCGTTCGAGTCATCTTTTCTCAAAACTAGTTTTGGGCCTTTATCTGGGCATTGAATTCTTGATTTTAACCTTTCCAGGCACTGCTTTCCCAATGCAACCTGTGGAGAGAAGTTTAAGGATTGTGTAAGCTAGGCTAAATGTGTACATTTAAACAGAATAATAAACTGTTATTCCCAGGTTCCATCAACGTCACTGTTGCCATTGTCACACATATATTGATGAAAGTTGAATGTGCTCTGCTTATGGCGGCACTATGTACCCCAACATAATCTCCACCTAGGTTAAGGGTGACCAGGGTGACAGGAGTAGATAAAAACACAGCTCGTCAGGAATATCAGCACACTCTGTTGTGTGCTATGGTTTATTTAACTAATAACTTACTATCGATGTTCATTTAATATATAGTAGTTATTAATGTAGAGAATGTGTCGTTATTGGGGTGGCAAAAAAACTAAATTAAAAAAACTAAATTCAAATGTAAAAGTTTATACTTAACTCATTAACTGGATTTTTTTTTTACTGTGATGTTTCCAAACCATTAGGCTTAGCGCAAATGGTAATTAGTCAACTTCAGACTGTCTAACTTCAGTCACCAGAACATGTTAAACTTTCATCCATATCTGTGTCTGTGACCATGGCAACAGTGACGTCGATGCAACCTGGGAATAACAGTTTATTTTTCTGTTTAAATGTACACATTTAGCCTAGCTTACACAATTTGTACTGTATGTCATGTTGTTTATGGTTCTCAGTTAAAATATTAGCATGTCAACTTTTTCCCCTCATCTGTTCTTTTATTCCCAGGGTTTTGTCATGGACAAAATATTTTACCCGACTCTCTGAATGGATCTTTGGGAGGAAATATGACTTTCACACCTTCCATCAGTACACCGGTCGCAACATTTAAAACAATAATATGGACATTTCATACTACAAATATAGTAACCTACATTGATAACACCACACATCCTGCAACTGGATATGAAGACAGGATTTTTCTGAGCACAACCACTGGATCTCTGCTGCTGAGAAATCTGGGCCAAAATGACAGTGGAACATACAGAGTGAACATTATAAAAAATTTTGAAACATTGAATGGGGTTGCCCAACTGAATGTGTTTGGTGAGTAAGCCAACTTTGTGCTAAAGCAGTTAAAATTCCTTTTGTGTTAGCAAATAATTGTCTCTCTTATCTACTTTTTAGTTTCACATTACAAGGCTGCGTGTGCACATTTTAGTTTTTGCCCTAGCACTCACAAACCCGTTTCAAATGTTGCCTTACCACTTACAGACTTGATTGACGTAATCAAGGTATCATCATGTCTTTAATTTGAATCAGGTGTGGTCCGCATTAACAAGGTTTAAAAAAGATTTAAAAAATAATAAATAAGTTAATGAAATAATAATAAAGCCATTTGTTTGTAATACTACTGATTGAAAGGGAATGCACTGTGTTTTAACCCACATGGATTTTTCTGGATTTTTTTGTTGTTATTCTGTCTCTCACTGTTCATATAAACCTACCATTACAATTATAGACTGATCATTTCTTTGTCAGTGGACAAACGTACAAAATCAGCAGGGGATCAAATAATTTTTTCCCTCACTGTATGTAATATTACGGATTAAACAGGAAGTCACTGTGTTTCATCCCACAGAGTCAGTCTCTAATGTGGTAATAAATCCCACCACAGACTTAGTGGAGTACAACAGCTCTGTCATTCTGTCCTGCTCCTCCTCTGGCTCCTCCCCATTCTCTTACCACTGGCTGAATGGCAGCTCTGAGGTTAGAGCCAGTGACAGAGTTCAAGTTGATGATAAAGGACGTATTCTCACCATAACAAATGTGACGCGTTATGACAAAGGACCATACAGGTGTTTTGTGTCTAACCCTGTCAGCAATAACATCAGCAGTGAGCCTCTAAATCTCACCATCAGCTGTGAGTCTCTAACCTGCATTTCTATTTATTTCTGTTATCTACTTGTTGATAGAACCACTTAAATAGAGCATTGATTGTAACTTTTCATATGCTTTTTGTAGTCATCTGTTGGTTTAGTGCTTGATGTTATTGAATATGGTGCTATAATTTATTACTTATTTATATATAATTTCATGTCATGCTTTAGTGCGTACTTACACTGTGACATGTCTAAATTTAGTAGCAACACTATGGCATGAGCTAGGTTGCTAATTGCTGTTTGGTGGTGATGGGATGCTAAAGCTACACTAGCTGCCTAGTAATATTGGTTATGTAGACCCACAATGAACCCCATAATATTGCGGTCTAGAATGCATATCTGTAAATTGCCGTTTGGTTGATCTCTGTTTTTTAATACGGGTGTTAAACATTACAGTTGGTCCAGAAAACGTCACAATGAAGGTGACCCCTCTAAAAGACCTTTATGGATCTGGATCAGACCTCACTCTGTCATGCTCAGCTGTGTCCAGTCCACTTGTCCAGTTTCAGTGGGCTTTAAATGGGACACTGCTGCCCATTGAAAGACCAGAACTCAGTCTGAAGGACATTCAGACCAGTCAGAGTGGTAGCTACAGCTGCTTGGCCCATAATACCAGAACCCTGAGGTACCAGACATCTGAGCCCTCAAACATCACTGTGCTGGGTAAGTGGCAGAGTGGAGATGGAGACGGCTTTTGGGGGAAAGAGAGTCTCTGGTTCTGAGGGTTTCCCAGGTTAGTCACAGCTGACATTGATATCCAATTTATGTGAGGTCTGTGAGTGTTGTCTAGGAAGATGACATGCTGTTCTTGGCAGAGAATAGTTTTTTGTATTAACACATTTGTCAAACAGACTTTATCATATTACCTTGGCTGTTGTCCATTTTCCACAGTGCAGTACACCTGTATGGAAGCGTCTGCATTTATTTAATTCCTCCTTTATTTAATTCCATTTATTCAGGTTTTTCCTTTAATTTAATTTGTCACCCATCTGTATGCAGACACATATGAGGGAACCTCCTCTTTTCTTCCAGAACATCTGACATTTATTTGATGAAATTAGTCTATTAAACAGTTGTTGTCAGGCTGTGGTCAATTTGATCTCATCCTCTGAAACTTGCAGAATGATCTGGAGTCCTAAGTCTATTGAAACTGTCGAGTAATACATCCATGTTTTTTGACTGGAAACATTTGAGGATTTTACGGTATAACATATACTGTGACATTGTATCCAGGATTTGTGAAACTAAATGCGGATGTTTCGAATAGTTCAAAATTTTCTTTACTCAGATGGTTGCATTGAGATTTAATCCCATTTGAGACAAAATTATTTTTAAGTCGAAATCTCTCAAAGATATAACTGTTTCATGCTAATTTGTTTACAGAATGAAAGAGTTAAGTGCTGCTGGTTCAATATTTTTAATTAAGAATCCTGCTGTTGAGCGTTTCTATGTTAATTACATTGTATCAATGCCATTTTTGTATAGTATGGGGCTTTGTACAGTGGGGGAAAAAATTATTTGATCCCCTGCTGATTTTGTACGTTTGCCCACTGACAAAGAAATGATTAGCCTATAATTTTAATTGTAGGTTTATTTGAACAGTGAGAGACAGAATAACAAGAAAAAATTTCAGAAAAACGCATGTCAAAATGTTATAAATTGATTTGCATTTTAATGAGTGAAATAAGTATTTCATCCCCTCACAATCAGAAAGATTTCTGGCTCCCAGGTGTCTTTTATACAGGTAACAAGCTGAGATTAGGAGCACACTCTTAAAGGGAGGATATTCCAGCATGACAATGACCCAAAACACACGGCCAAGGCAACAAAGGAGTGGCTCAAGAAGAAGCACTTAAGGTCCTGGAGTGGCCTAGCCAGTCTCCAGACCTTAATCCCATAGAAAATCTGTGGAGGGAGCTGAAGCTTCGAGTTGCCAAACATCAGCCTCGAAACCTTAATGACTTGGAGAAGATCTGCAAAGAGGAGTGGGACAAAATCCCTCCTGAGATGTGTGCAAACCTGGTGGCCAACTACAAGAAAGGTCTGACCTTTGTGATTGCCAACAATGGTTTTGCCACAAAGTACTAAGTCATGTTTTGCAGAGGGGTCGAATACTTATTTCACTCATTAAAATGCAAATCAATTGATAACATTTTTGACATGGGTTTTTCTGGATTTTTTTGTTGTTATTCTGTCTCTCACTTTTCAAATAAACCTACCAGCACAATTGTAGACTGATAATTTCTTTGTCAGTGGACAAACGTATAAAATCAGCAGGGGATCAAATAATTTTTCCATCACTCTATGTAATATTACTGAGTAAACGGGAAGTCACTGTGTTTCATCCCACAGAGTCAGTTTCTAATGTGGTGATAAATCCCACTACAGACTTAGTGGAGTACAACAGCTCTGTCATTCTGTCCTGCTCCTCCTCTGGCTCCTCCCCATTCTCTTACCACTGGCTGAATGGCAGCTCTGAGGTTAGAGCCAGTGACGGAGTTCAAGTTGATGATAAAGGACGTATTCTCACCATAACAAATGTGACGCGTTATGACAAAGGACCATACAGGTGTTTTGTGTCTAACCCTGTCAGCAATAACATCAGCAGTGAGCCTCTAAATCTCACCATCAGCTGTGAGTCTCTGCATTCTGCATTTCTATATTTTCTCCCATCAACTTGATGGTAGAGAGATTTAAGTAACACATTGATAATGACCTTCCATGTAGTTTGTGTGGTTATCTGTTCATTTGGCTTCACATAGGAATAGTAAGGCTTTTCAGACGATATGTTATTGAATATGGTGCTCTCATTTATAGGCATGGAGATAAGATAATTTTCACATGTTTTTTGTAGTCATCTGTTGGTTTAGCGCCACATAGAAATAATAAGGCTTCTTGCTATCATTTATAGGTATGGAGACGAGTCCCCTTCCTCATATATAATTTCATGCCATGCTTTAGTGTGTACGTACACTGTGGCATGTCTCAATTTAGCAGCAACATTATTGCATGTTCTCTGGAGTTACTTTGGTTTCAGTAAGTATAAAGACAAGTTTTAGAATTGCAAACAAAATAAATGATATTGAATGCAAAACATGTACTAAAAGTATTGTGATCAAAAATCTATATATTGCAGCACCAACCAAAGATCCAGTTTGTTTACATCGTAGGCTTGCTACATGGATAGGTCTGGAACTGGTTGATGCTGCCCTGCCTGGTTGACCCTGCCCACACAAAACTTAGTGTTTTAACCTAGAAACTGCAAAAACAATAACCAGGGTAACATAATCAACGATAGAATATACTGCAGCCAAAGACAACCATTTTAACGCAATCGTGTTATCAAGAAAAACATATTCCCTCTCAAAGAATTGTTTGCATTCATTTTTAATTAATTTGTTTTTGCATTTCGAAAGATTTTATTTGCCATTAATTATTTTTATCACAATACTTTTTGGTTGATGTTTTGCTTTTAATATGAAATATTTTGTTTGCAATACTAATTCTTTTGGTTGTTCTTATTGAAACAAAAGTAACTCAACAATGTTCTAGGTTGCTCATAGCTGTTTGGTGGTGATGGAATGCTGAAGCTATGTTAGATGCCAACTAATATTAGCAAATAATATTGGTAACATGGACCCATATATCGGTATATACAGATCTATACCGATATATAATATTGGCAAATATCTGAACGTGGTCTAGAATGCATCTCTGTTTGTCCCTATCGGTTGGTTTTTAATATGGGTGTTATAAATGGACCATCCATTACAGTTGGTCCAGAAAACGTCACAATGAAGGTGACCCCTCTAAAAGACCTTTATGGATCTGGATCAGACCTCACTCTGTCATGCTCAGCTGTGTCCAGTCCACTTGTCCAGTTTCAGTGGGCTTTAAATGGGACACTGCTGCCCATTGAAAGACCAGAACTCAGTCTGAAGGACATTCAGACCAGTCAGAGTGGTAGCTACAGCTGCTTGGCCCATAATACCAGAACCCTGAGGTACCAGACATCTGAGCCCTCAAACATCACTGTGCTGGGTAAGTGGCAGAGTGGAGATGGAGACGGCATTTGGGGGAAAGAGGGTCTCTGGTTCTGAGGATTTCCCAGGTTAGTCACAGCTGACATTGATATCCAATTTATGTGAGGTCTGTGAGTGTTGTCTAGGAAGATGACATGCTGTTCTTGGCAGAGAATAGTTTTTTGTATTAACACATTTGTCAAACACACTTCATCATGTTACCTTGGCTGTTGTTTATTTTCCACCTGCTTTGTTTGTGTCAACTGGAAAGTTTTAAAGCATCACAAATTACTACAATAAATGAAATTGGATTGTGCAAAATTTGATTGGATACATTTGGATAATATGCCTAAATTCCTGACAGGATGGTTCTTTATTTTGGTACCAGATATGCTGTAATAATCTCAGTCCAAACATCATAGTTAATTCTTCCTGGTTGGACTATGAGAAAAGCTAGCAGCTGGCCATTTCAGTCAAATGGTTTAACCAAGAGTTCAGCAAATGTTAATGAGTGTGGGTCCAGCTTTCTTTACTATTTTTTGTCCTTTATTTAACCAGAGGGGCTTCACTGAGATGTCTGTCTTATTTTTAAATTGAAAGCAGCATACATAGTAAAACAAAACACAAAATGAGAACACAGGTTGGCCAACAGAGCGAGATTGGTAAACCATTCAGCTACTTTCTTTCAGTTGCAACCAATGCAATGTGCTAATACATTTTGTGTGTAATGATTAATTTATTAGAAAACAGTATAAAATTCAAAACATTTACTTATGACCAAATTACACATTTGTTTTTTTTACAGCTGTTAGTTATTTGATTGAAAGACATAGGAAGATTATACCCTGATGAGCCAAAACATTATGACCATTCATTCACAGGTGAAGCAAATAACTTTGATCAACTCCACATGTTAAGGTCTGGTTAGATTAGATGGTAAACGAGCAATCAGTTCTCGTAGTCAATGAGTTGGATGCAGGAGAAATGGGCAGGAGTAAAGACCTGAGCGACTTTGACAAGGGCCAAATTGTTATGGCCCGACGACAAACCGGAGACCAAGGCTCATCGATGCACAAGGGCAACGAAGTCTATTCTGTCATGAGGGGTTCTTTGACACAAGTCACATAAAATGTTAATGATGCTTACACGAGGAAGGAGTCACAACACACAGTGCATCGCAACCTGCTGTGTATGGGCCTGTGTAGCTGCAGACTGGTCAGAGAACCCAAGATGACCCCTGTCCACCGTCGACAGCACCTACAATGGGCACGCTAGCGTCGGAACTGGACCTTGGGGCAGTGGAAGAAGGTCGCCTGGTCAGATTTTTCTCATGGCTGTCCATTTACCTGGACATTTAACTCAGAGCCAAATACTTTTACTTAGTGCTTTTAACACCTCTAAGTACGTGCGCCCTTTACCTGGGGAAGTGATGGCACCAGGATGCACTGTGGGAAGACGACAAGCCGGTGGAGGGAATGTGCTTGGACAAGGTTCTGCTAGGAAACACTGAGTCTGGACATTCATGTGGACGTCAATTTGATATGTTCCACCTACCTAAACATTGTTGCAGACCAGATACACCCCTTCATGGCAATGGTATTCCCTGATGTCAGTGGCCTCTTTCAGCAGGATAATCTGCCCTGCCACACTGCACACATTGTTCGGGAATGGTTTGAGGAACATGATGAAGAATTCAAGGTGTTGCCCTGGCCTCCAAATTCCCCAGATCTCAGTCTGATTGAGCATCTCTGGGATGTGCTGGACCAACAAGTCCGATCCAAGGCGGGTCCACCTCACAACTTACAGGACTTGAAGGATCTGCTGCTAATTTCTTGGTGTCAGATACCACAGATACCACTCTTGTTGAGTCCATGCCTCTGCGGGTCTGTACAGTTTTGATGGCACATGAAGGACCAACAACATAAATTTGGCAGGTGGTCATAATGTTTTCTCTCATCAGTGTATAACATGTTTCCAGACTCTGTAGAAGTGAAAGTCAATGACTGCCGTGGTGTTGTCAAATTACAGTAAATTACCAACTTCTTCAGCTAGTCTGATGATGATGGCGTGTTCTGCTAAAACACAGAGCCTTTCAATATTTTTTTTAAAAAGAAACAATGCTGATTCTCCAGTTTGATTTAGCCTATAAACTCTAACAGAAGTGCTTTGAGGATCAACTGTTTGCCTCGCAATTGTAAAAGTGAATTGAAGTGTGGGCTTCACTGAAGGCCGCCCTTAATTTTTTTGAGACATTCTCTATTTTATGAATGTCTAGGCTAATTTAACCCCTTCAGACAATGCTAATCAGATAGTTGGATAACTTGATCATAGTACAGGAGACAAGCTACAGGCAGTTAAGTATCATCCCCACTAGGCTAGGACAACGGAATCAGGACTAGCAAAAATCTCCCAACAGTTAACTATTTTTTCTAATGCATGTTTAAAAAAGTGGGATAGACTATGAAAAAACAGTGAAACAGACAGGGAAGGAAGTAAATACCTGCAACAAGAAATTGAATTCACTGAATTTATTACCATTCACACAAATAGGTTTTACACTGTGAGAATTGTAACGTGGGTCATATAGAGTAGATAAGTTTGCTAAAATAACACAGAAAGAATCCACAAGCTTAGTTATAAAATGGTTAGTGGTAAAAATATATGCACTACCATGATACTTTGATTATTATTGTGTCTAGCAGTGTTTCTGAAGAAGACACACTGGGGGGTTATGGTACGTGACAGGTCACAGAGTTCACAGAGTTCTCTAGGTCACAGAGTTCACAGAGTTCTCTAGATCACCGAGTTCACAGAGTTCTCTGGGTCACAGAGTTCACAGAGTTCTCTGGGTCACAGAGTTCAGCAGGGTTACAGTGGATGGGAAGAAACTGTTCCTGAGACTGCGGGTGCGGGACCGGGGAGAACTGCCTGATGGTAGGGGGGCCAACAGCTTGTGGCATGGATGTGAAGGGTCCCTGATGATCCTGTGCACCATGCGCAGACACCGTTTGTGCAGGAAGTCTGCGATGGCAGGAAGCTGGGCACCAGTGATGTTCTGGGCAGTTTTCACCACCCGTTGCAGGGCCTTCCGGTTGGCTATGGAGCAGCTGCTAAACCACACTGTGGCGCAATTTGTCAGAATGCTCTCGATTGTGCGGCGGTAAAAGTTCACAAGGATCTTGAATGACAGACGGGCTTTCTTCAGCCTCCTCAAGAAGTACAGGCACTGCTGTGCCTTTTTAGACTTCCTGTAATCCACAATGAGGTTTCTTGGCGTAGAGGGCCAGGTTGTTCAGGATCAAGGTGGAGGTGAGGTTGTCTAACCTGACAGACTGGAATCTGTTGGTTAAGAAGTCCAAAGTCCAGTTGCTGAGAGAGGGGCTGTGGGTGTGAGTGCAACTGGTTGGAAGTTTTTAGGCTAGACATGGTCGACTGCTTCGGCACTGGCACAATGGTTGTGGTCCTGAAGCATGTTGGGACAATCGCCTGGGCCAGTGACAGGTTGAAAATGTCTGTAAAGACCTCAGCCAGCTCCTCAGCACATGCTCTGAGCCCACACCTGGGGACGCCATCAGGAACCGCAGCCTTGCGTGCATTCACCCTTATTAGTCATTATTATTATACTAGTCCTTATTAGTCATTATTATTATATTAGTCCTTACTAGTCATTATTATTATATTAGTCCTTATTAGACATTTTCTACTAAATTAAAAAAGATTGTAATCATTTTTTCTATATTAATCAATAAATTATTGGGGATTTGTCAAGATAACAGCTTTAAATTGTATAACTGATCAATAGATCATCATCCAACATGTTTTATTGTTTAAACAGGTTTTTAAATATACAATAAATAAATATTTGGCTACAAAAGTGCAGTTTCTAACATTTTATAATGTTATGGATAACCCACCAAATGCACACTCCATGTCTGTTTTCAAATTGATAAATAGAATGGGTTCTTCATCCCTCAAGTAAGATGTTTAATTGTGTCTCATATTCATGTAACCATTATTTGTATTTCTTTTACAGAATCAATATCGGGTGCTGAAATCAAAATTACCCCAAACGCTCCAATCATCGAGGGGAGTTCCATCACTTTAACCTGTGATGCTTATGGTTCTAACATTTCCAGAGAATGGAAAAAAGATGATTTACATCTGTCGGCATTTGGCAATTTGTCCATCTCTGATGATAAAAAGACAGTATCTATTAAGCCAGTGATTAAAATTCATGAAGGGAAATACCTTTGCAATCTCGTTAACCCAGTCAGCTTAGCTGCAGCGGAATACGCTCTGACTGTATATTGTAAGTAGTCTTCTATAATTACAGTGGGGGAAAACATTATTTGATGCCCTGCTGATTTTGTACGTTTGCCAACTGACAATGAAATGATCAGTCTATAATTTTAATGGTAGGTTTATTTGAACAGTGAGAGACAGAATAACAACAAAAATCCAGAAAAACACACGTCAAAAATGTTATAAATTGATTTGCATTTTAATGAGTGAAATAAGTATTCGACCCCTCTGCAAAACATGACTTAGTACTTTGTGGCAAAACCATTGTTGGCAATCACAGAGGTCAGATGTTTCTTGTAGTTGGCCACCAGGTTTGCACATATCTCAGGAGGGATTTTGTCCCACTCCTCTTTGCAGATCTTCTCCAAGTCATTAAGTTTTCGAGGCTGACATTTGGCAACTCGAAGCTTCAGCTCCCTCCACAGATTTTCTATGGGATTAAGGTCTGGAGAATGACTAGGCCACTCCAGGACCTTAAGTGCTTCTTCTTGAGCCACTCCTTTGTTGCCTTGGCTGTGTGTTTTGGGTCATTGTCCTGCTGGAATACCCATCCATGACCCATTTTCAATGCCCTGGCTGAGGGAATGAGGTTCTCACCCAAGATTTGATGGCACATGGCCCTGTCCATCGTCCCTTTGATGCGGTGAAGTTGTCCTGTCCCCTTAGCAGAAAAACACCCCCATAGCATAATGTTTCCACCTCCATGTTTGACAGTGGGGATGGGGTTCTTGGGGTCATAGGCAGCATTCCTCCTCCTCCAAACAAGGCGAGTTGAGTTGATGCCAAAGAGCTCGATTTTGGTCTCATCTGACCACAACACTTTCACCCAGTTCTCCTTTGAATCATTCAGATGTTCATTGGCAAACTTCAGACGGGCCTATACATGTGCTTTCTTGAGCAGGGGGACCTTGCGGGCACTGCAGGATTTCAGTCCTTCACGGCGTAGTGTTACCAATTGTTTTCTTGGTGACTATGGTCCCAGCTGCCTTGAGATCATTGAAAAGATCCTCCTGTGTAGTTCTGGGCTGATTCCTCACCGTTCTCATGATCATTGCAACTCCACGAGGTGAGATCTTGCATGGAGCCCCAGACAGAGGGAGATTGACAGTTCTTTTGTGTTTCTTCCATTTGCGAATAATCGCACCAACTGTTGTCACCTTCTCACCAAGCTGCTTGGCGATGGTCTTGTAGCCCATTCCAGCCTTGTGTAG
>JACXGI010001942.1:26847-47481 GCA_016801175.1 Esox masquinongy | reverse complement strand
GTAGCTCTTTGGTCTTGGCCATGGTGGAGATTTTGGAATCTGATTGATTGATTGCTTTTGTGGACAGGTGTCTTTTATACAGGTAACAAGCTGAGATGAGTAGCACTCTCTTTAAGAGTGTGCTCCTAATCTCAGCTCAATACCTGTATAAAAGACACCTGGGAGCCAGAAATCTTTCTGATTGAGAGGGGATGAAATACTTATTTCGCTCATTAAAATGCAAATCAATTTATCTCTCACTGTTCAAATAAACCTACCATTAAAATTATAGACTGATCATTTCTTTGTCAGTGGGCAAATGTACAAAATCAGCAGGGGATCAAATAATTTTTTCCCTCACTGTATGTAATTTCACTGTTTTACCTGTGTAAAGATGAATATTCATATGTTGATTAATGTAAAGTGACAGTAATTATAATTTTTTTAATTAACATTTATTCATACAGAAAAGTCAGACTAAGACCCTGGTCTCTTTTACAGCATGTGTTCGCACTTGTATCAAGTGTTTAAGAACACACAATTTACACATGTAGACACAACATATTGCTGTCTAATCTCTGGATGTCTCCCTGGTATCTGCAGCAAATGGTTATGGAGAACCAGGTGGACTGTCTGCTGGTGCCATTGCTGGGATTGTGATTGGAGTATTGGTGGTTGTGGGAGGGGTAATTATTTTGGTATACATCATCAGCAAGAAAAATGGGTAAGCTTTTTTTAAAATGCATTTTTTTGTTATAGCATTCTAAAGACATTGCATATAGAAAACATTCCACTAGTGGTTTGCATGACACTGTGGTACAATGCAATCCGTCTGAATACTGTACATCAGCAATCATTAATGCATCTTTGTTAGCTTTGGCTTAACACTAGAAAGGTCAAGAGAGTAATTTTCGCTCACACCATACGTGACTTTTCTATTTAACGTTGTTAAAATACAATTTGTGTAATAAGCAGTTTTAAAAGATCATGTGATTATTTTCCTGGGGCTGGGCCTTTTGCATTGTCAAATGCAGGTAATTTGTTTTGAAGTTTCCAGAATACTTTTTTTTGACCTAACAGCGTAAGACCAAACAATACCCGAGTTGTAGTCAAGCCACTTAACCTCAAAAGAGAGTCAAGTCATGAGTCCCTAGGTTAAATTTGAGTCAACTCTGAGTCCCGGCCACCAAAGTCTCAATGGCCAAAGTTTGAGTTCTGGCATTCAAATTCTGTTTCTAGCGCAAGAGTGTGATAGCCTTACAGCCGCCGAGTACTAACCCAAATTGTTTTTTCAGGAAAGTTTAGCAATTTTAAACCTTATGCTAATAGTCTTTCATTAAAAATATTTAGTTTTGCAGTTTTTTTCGAATATCAACCAACCAGGCTAAAATCCATGCAGCGTTTAAATGTGAACTTCTGGGTTCAGGCGGCTGGGCGAGGCTAGAAGTGTGAGAGAATTAAGAATTATCTGTAACTAACTTGCATTGAGATGTAGTGTGGAAAGTGCGATAGTTTCACGAGAAAACAAATCGATGAATGTAGGGAGAATTCAGTCGTGCTATTAAACTCAACTGTATGCTTACTATTTTTGTATACCAGCTGTTCTATATTAACCAGGCAGGGTGGGTAACTAGCAGGCTGGTACAGCTCAGCTATGGGAAGATTTCTTTGCACAATGTGTGTAATCGGAGCTGGAGTGGTTCCTGCCTGTTAGCCCATGTTCTGAAGCTCACAAGCTGATGTCCCCTATGTGGCATGAATGGTCTGATAAACAGAACAGCTCCGAGCATGTAGTGCCGCTATCTCTGTATCATACCCTATTCATTAAAAGGAACCAGGCAAGCCTAGTTCGGCCAGCCCGCGATTATAAAGGATGAAAATTGTTGCCTTCACTGGATTCAAACCTGAGTCTCCCATGTGAGAGACTGTGTCTTTAACCACTACGCCACAAAGCTATACATATGCTGTGTGTCGGTATAGCTTCTTGACATTAGACCATTTTGTCATGCATTAACATCAAGCCAAGTTTTTACTATTTCACTAGACACCATTATGCATTGTGTTAAACTGACTAACGTTTCTTATTAAGTTTACTTCCACCACAGATAGCATCTATGAACTGTATGGCTTGTGCCACTGGCAGTTTTAACAGCTTATTAGCCAGTAATAGGCTTACTAGTATCTACTAACTTAATACTTGGAATAGTCATAAGAATTGAGCAATTGCTAGCAAGACTGAAGATGAACTTTACACTGCCAAAGCTATTTAATTTCATGGAACAGCAACGTTCATTTTTCTTTCATTCGTGAATGACATTGACACAAAAACTATCAATATAGGAAACGATAACTGACTTTTTCGTCAAGTGAAAAGACGAGAGAATCATGGAAATCCCTCCTCTTTTACTGGCCAAGGGGTTGTGATCTAGCCTATATTACTTCAAAAATCCACCAGAAATAGTTGCAATATAACCGTAAACAGGTAGGGATGCACCGGTACAACTTTTTTTCACACCGAGTATAAGTACGAGTATTTATATTTGGGTACTTGCCGATACCGAGTACCGATACCAAGTACTCAAAGCTGCAGGTAGGTAGGATTTTTTCAGTAAAATAGCAAAAGTTTTGTCCCCTATACACATGCTGTGGTTCTCTCTGTTAACTTACTTAAGCTCTAAACATTTCTCAAAGTGCTCCACCTTATAATATTATTTCCCTTATATAGTGTATTATTTAAATAGTAATTTGTTTAATTTATATTTTACCCCAAATAGTTTTTCCTTTGAAAAGATAAACAATACATTGCAGGCTTTTATTTTGAAGGAATTCTGAAGACTTATTGTTGCTGCCGAATGTAGGCTATATAACCTATCACCGCAGACTTTCATTTTGAAGGCAAAATACAAAAACCAGAGGTCTTATTGCTGCTGTCGAATCTCTAATGTTGCCTGCATGATGACAATAAATTGTAGCTATTACAGCATCCATCCATATTAGGAACATTATCATTCCTCCGAAGAAACTCCGTTCTTCCTCCTCCTCAGTTATCACCCCTCCCCAAGTCAAACGTCACCCCTCCCTTGGTCAAATATCCGCTCTCCTCTTGTCAAACATCACCCGTTTAAGCTTCAGTCCTCCCCTGGTCAACCATCAGCCCTCCCCTTGTCAATCGTCAGTCCTCCCCTGGTCTATCGTCAGTCCTCCCCTGGTCAATCGTCAGCCTTCCCCTTGTCAATCGTCAGCCCTCCCCTTGTCAATCGTTCTGTTAATTTGGTCCTGAGGGCTGGCAGCTGGGGAACAAACAGAAGAAAATGTACTGGTCTTAATCACTATTAACATAATTTCAGTTATATGGCATACATTGTTGCCCCAGACACTACAGTCCAAAATTAACCGAAGATCTGCCCTTACAAAACCTAAATGTCCTCAAACATTTGTGTGAACTTTAACAAAAAAAGTACAATTGTTCATGTCCAATTCCCCTTCTAACCTTCCAATTCCCCTCGTCTGCAACTCATTGGCAGGTGTGAAATGGCCGAGGGAGCTTATATGCTTCCTCCAAGCACGTATCTGATTCTTGTCACACTGCGCATTAAACACAGAAGCCTTTAGTCAGTACATGTGCGGGAGGATTACATGTTTGGCAACTATACTGCCGCAACTGAACTCACAGGCTTATGGCCTGCACGCTCACTGGAAAATGTGGCTAACATTAAACATTGACAGAAATGTGAAAATTTTGCAAAATCCCTCGCTTTGTTGCTCACACAACTTTGAACAGGTGTTGCAGGTCATGTTCACAATCTTCCTGTGAACAAGATTATATTTCTTAAAACAGTTGCATGTTAGGAACTGAGATCTTACCAGCAAGCACCGGTGGGTCATGGACAAGTTTTTCTGATGTGTATGTTGGGCTGCTCACTTGTAGACTTTTTCTCCTGCATGGCAGGGGCAAAGGGCTAGTGCCTGGCAGAAAACCAACAGTGAGAGCAGACAGCAATATATCAATATGTTTGTTACTATGTTACTCTGTCAATGACAGTAAGGTCTTTCACTTTAAGGCTGTAAGTTCCATATTTGTTGAGTATGTGAAACCTTGAGAAGTATACCTGGAGGAACATTGTTCAGACCAGGGGATTGAGAAGGTTTGGAACTGGTAGTGAGATTGGTGCAATTTGTGTAGGTCCTGTAGTCACATTAGTCCTGCTGGTTGATAACTGGGAGAAAATAAATATCAGTTTTCCTAATTCCCTAGCAAGCACAACATGAAGCTAGTTATTACTGCTGAAAAGAACTAACTGCAAAAAACACAACCAACTTGGTTTGGCTAAACACAATTGTGTGTTAGGCATCAATCTCTTACCAGTAAACCCTTGCGTGTCCTGTTGTCCTTGTGTGTAAGTTGGGCTGCTAAACTGTAGGCCATTTCTTCCATTAGGGAATATCAGAGGGCTGGTGTCTGGGACAGCAGATAATTTATTTAATTGCATGTATATAGTTGTTCCATACTATTTTTGCAAAGAAATTAAGAGAATATGACACCAGCTTAAAGTGGCTTCAAAAATGTATTTTGATGTAATGACAATACATCAGGTATGAGAGCAGTAACCATGGCACAAAGGTCAAAACATTCTTCTTGACTGATGAATTTGAGAATATACACTGCTCAAAAAAAGGGAAGGGAACACGTAATCATCACAGTATAACACCAAGTCAATTAAACTTCAGGGATATGAATCAGACTTTTGTCTCATTTCTTTTGTGTGTTCTGTGATAATAAGAAACACAATGTTGATAGATAACTAAATGAGGAGGTTTTGAATAAACTCACATTTACATCACAGTGAACCAGGAAGTCCACCAAGTGAATGACCAAGGATACGTAATGACAAAGATAAACTTGCAAAGATTTAATCAGTAAATAAATTACACTGCTCAAAAAAAATAAGGGAACACGTAATCATCACAGTACAACACCAAGTCAGTTAAACTTCAGGGATATCAACCTGTCCAGTTAGGAAGCATAAGCGATTGTGAATCAATGTCACCTGTTTTGGTTCAAATGAAAGTGAGAACAGGTGCACTGGAGAGGCAACAGCAAGACAACCCCCAAAAAGGGAATGGTTTTGCAGGTGGTGGCCACAGACAATTGCTCTCTCTTTATCCTTCCTGAATTTTTGAGCAGGGTAAATTGGCCTTCGTACCTGAAGGGTTATAGTTCAGGGCAGAAAATCGAGAAGGCCTAGAATTTGTAGGGAAGTTAAGATTTGTGACAACCACAAACTTGTCCTGGTAGGTTAGTGCTACACACATCTGTGAGCAAAGTGGGTGTCCGACCGTAGCTGTAATACACAGACTACATTTAGGGAACTTGAGTCAATGGGGTAACTGAATAATTGTAACATGTCAGTGAATGTCCTGTATACTACATACACATCATCTCTGCAGTCAATGATAAAAATAATTCTGCACAAATTGCTCCCTATAACAAACATATTGTTGTTGTTTGACCTACTGTTAATTATAAAGTTGTCCAATTTCATCGCAGTATATTCTCTAATAACCACAGGGCCAAGGGGTACAGTGCCGTGGGATAAAAACTATCAATGTATTTGATGATAACCTATATTGATAGATTATCGTCACCTATATCAGTCAGTCACTCACTCACTCAGAAAGAGACATTCACACTTCTTGGCCGGCTCCGCTTGCACGGTCCGGCAAAAATGACTAACAATTCGTTCAAGCCAGTATGAGTTAAGTCTGAGTCACCAAATATTTGAATCACTAATGTTTGAGTCCAATTTGAGTCACAAGATGTCACTTTTTCAATTATAACCAATTTTTCACACAAAGGATGCGACAACATCCCAATTAAAGTACAGTAACAAAAAGGATATTGTTATTTAAAATAATACGTTTCTATTCTAATGATATCATTTCCAATACGAAATAAAATGTATGTTTATCTGGACTGCTATAATATTATGGTCAAAATGACTCCTTTAGGGGTCCAAAAAGGCCCAGCCTTTTAAGTGGAAAATAGTTAGCTTTTCAAATACAGCTACAGTACTGTGCTAAAGTGTTAGTCACCTGAAATATCCATTACAAAAACATCTAATACCCAAATAAATTGCTTTACTTCAACTTTCAGGCACTTTAGACTTGTGTTGTTTATTATTCAAATCTCGTCATAATTTCTATTCATTTTATATGACATTTTAAAACAAGACACTCTTATCCAGATCTCCTTACGGTTAGTGTAGAAGCCAACTTGTAGAGCCCTATAGTGAGTTGGCTCAGGGTTTTTCCTCAAAGGCACAGCTTGTTACGTAACCAAACCAACATTCATGAAATCCTATGTATGGAACCATGAATAATGATATGAGAGAGCTTAAAGAAAAATAGCAGTAAATAATGTCAGAGCTGTGGAAATGTCTAGTAAAGTTGCACTCCATTGTTTTTGTATAATTTTTCAGCCAGAAGTTTTAAATTGATATTAATGAACCAAACATACACCGATCAGCCATAACATTATGACCACCTGCCTAATATTGTGTTGGTCTCCCTTTTGCTGCCAAAACAGCCCTGATCCATCGAGGCATGGACTCCACTAGACCTCTGAAGGTGTGCTGTGGTATCTGGCATCAAGACATTAGCAGCAGATCCTTTAAGTCCTGTAAGTTGCGAGGTGGGGCCTCCAAAGATCAGACTTGTTTGTCTAGCACATCCCTCAGATGCTTGAGTGGATTGAGATCTGGGGATTTTGGAGGCCAAGTCAACACTTTGAACTCGTTGTTGTGTTCCTCAAACCATTCCTGAACCATTTTTGCTTTGTGGCAGGGCGTATTATCCTGCAGGGAACACCGTTGCCATGAAAGGGTGCACACGGTCTGCATGTTTAGGTAGGTGGCATGTGTCAAAGTAACATCCACATGAATGGCAGGACCCAAGCTTTCCCAGCAGAACATTGCCCAAAGCATCACACTGCCTCGGCCGACTTGGCTCCTCTCCATAATGCATCCCGCTGCCAGGTGTTCTCCAGGTAAGCGACACACGTGCACCCGGCCATCCATGTGATGTAAAAGGAATCGTGAATCATCAGTCCAGGCCACCTTCTTCCATTGCTCCGTGGTCCAATTCTGATGCTCACGTGCCGATTGTAGGCACTTTCGGCAGTGGACAGGGGTCTGCATGGGCACCGTGACTGGTCTGTGGCTACGCAGCCCCATATGCAACAAACTACAATGCATTGTGTGTTCTGACACCTTTCTATCTGTACCAGCATTAACTTTTTCAGCAATTTGAGCTACAGTAGCTCGTCTGTTAGATCGGAACACACGGGCCCACCTTCGCTCCCCACATGCATCAATGAGCTTTGGCCGCCCATGACCCTGTTGCTGGTTCACCTCTTTTCCTTCCTTGGACCACTTTTGATAGGTACTGACCACTGCAGACCAGGAACACCCCACAAGAGCTGTAGTTTTGGAGATGCTCTGACTCAGTTGTCTATCCATTACAATTTGGCCCTTGTCAAAGTTGCTCAGATCTTTACGCTTGCCCATTGTTCCTGCTTCTAACCCATCAATTTTGAGGACAGAATGTTCACTTGCTGCCTAATATATCCCACACACTGACAGGTGCCATGATAACGAGATTATCAATGTTATTCACTTCACCTGTCAGCGGTCATCATGTTATGGCTGATCGGTGTATATCCAATTTAATGTTTACCACATTAAATTACCACATTCTACACCCATTTTGCATGATATGTTTCAAGTCTAATTTACAAAATGTTATAAAAAATATGTGGTGTGCTCAAGGTCAAGGCTGTAGCTCAATATATAGACAATGTGACCCTGCAATCTTTTTCAAAGTTACTGACTTCTGACTTCTAATTTACGTTAGCTACTTCAAGAAAGAATCCTCCCATGGAATAAGTGTTGGCAACAGTAAGTATGATTACATTTTTGTATGTGTGTGTGTTTGAGTGTATAGTCCAGTAACATTCTTAAAGATGCTTTCCATGATTTTTGACCACTGGTTGTGGTAGTTTTGAGCCAGCAAGGGGTCCCTGAATATTGTGTACTATAACATGTACGATGCGCCCTAAGGATAAAAAACACTTGTTTCAGCACTAAGAATTAAATAGTTAAGATAGTGATTTATATTTATAGATTATGGATAATCTATAAATATTTATAGATTATGGATATATTAACAACATATTACACATCCAGTTCAAAATGGAAGGTTTGAAATACAATGTTTTTGAGAATATGCAAATGTACGTATTAGATAATTTTGTCACCTATTAGTCTGTTTTCTTAGTCAGAATCGAAGCAAATGTAAAACTTTTGTTTCCATTCCTTTTAGTCTGATAGGGTTTCACACTGCCCAAATTCCAGCAGACCGTATCTTTTTTATCTGACCAAGGATGAAGGAATTCATCTTAATATTTATGCAAGCAGTTGGCAGCAAGAATTGGCCTGAGAATTAAAATCTGTAGGCCTGGAGTAATTTCTATAATCAAAAACAATGTTCGACCAAACAAAATATAATTTCCTAAAAATATGAAGTAAACATTTCTTCAGGAATATAGCCATTGCAAATAGGCTACTAAAACAATTTTTGAAGGCAAATTCACTGAATTCAATGGTAATGTGGAGTAGGACTACTCTTTAGGACAATTTAACTGGGTCTGTTCAGTGGAATATAATGGGTCAGGTGTGTTACTGTTTCTGTTTGCATTATAATAGCTGTTTATCTGTAGCTTGATGTATGTTCCCTTTTCAAATAATCCCTGGCAAACAATATTTCCGTTTTTGGTAGGTGTTTCAATCCAAAAACTAGTCTAACACTGCTTTTGTAGTACATTAACTGTATGTACACATGACTGGACATTCCCTACAACTTCACAAGACAGCCGCTGTGTCCAGTCCACTTCTCTGGGACCCTGAATATAAAATTTTCTGGTGATTTTATCTAACCGCTAACCAGAATGCTGCTTATGAGATAGTGCCGTGACTGTACTTGAAAGTAAATTTTTTGTGTCTCCTTCCATACAACATTTCTCTTTTTTATGACTTCCAGTCTTAAAGGTTGCCAACCGCTAATACATTTATTTCATGTTGTAAAATGAAAGATTACATTATACAAGGTATATGGCTTAGATTATAAAATTCTAACATTATCAAAGCATTGTTGGAGAGAGGAAGAAATAGTGTCTCACCACCATATGCAAATACCAAAAAAGACGAAGACATTTAATCAATTATTATTTTATACCCAAATGAATTGCTTAGATTAAAAATCTAAGTTGTTGACAAACATTACGGTGAAGCTAACTTCCAATGAGATACCAGAGCCACAGTATGTAAAGACAGAAGCAATTCAGAGGTCCAAATGAGATTTGGCTTACGAGTTAAACCAAAACTTGTGTATATATGTGTATATTGTAGATTAATTTGCTCTCTCAAATTGTTCTCTTGCTTTATAGATAATTGATTAAAAATGTTGTGATTTTGTGCTCCTAGTGTAGCATATCTTTTCCATTATGGTAAATACCAACCTTTGCAGAAAAAGTAACAAGCCATGCAAAGTTTAGAGTCTCATGCAACTAGGGTCATATAGGGTCCCAGCTCTATTAATATATTAACCTCCTCTGTCTATATGGGCAAACATATCTCCTATCCTGCTTACCATAATAATGTACACAGACACAGAATAATAACACTAACCTACTGCTAACCATCATGCCTATAATCCTAGGCAATGCTTTCACTGAAGGTGTGTGTATTATCATGTTGTTGATTTTGTGTTATGTGATTGTGAAGCCTGTCTCTCAACTATTAACTTCATACTCATCTTTTAACCACCCAGCAGGTACAATTTCTGCTACCAATAGGGGACCAGGAGATAACCAGGTAATACTCACTGAGTTATGTCATGCAATTACCTTACATGCATTTGTGTAACTTAGATGATTGTACTGCGGGTGACCTGAGAAGAGTCTGGTCTGCTTTTGTTCTGTTTTGGGTAAAAAGAGCTGCACACTGGAATGTACTATTCTGATAATTGGTTGTCTGGGTTTCTTTTCTTGAACAGAATAGTTGATATCAGCGTTATGCAAGCACTGCTCACCTGAGGATCCACTAACACTCAATTTAGCCATCTATCCACTTGCCATTTAAATCTCTCTGGCTCAATTGCTTTCATTTGACTCTGCCAAAACCCTAATCAGAACATTGATTTGGAACCATCATATTGGGTTTATTTTCATTACATTTTGATAGGAAGCTTTTCATAGGAGCTTTTCATTTCAAATTGTTCTAAATGACGATAGACAATACTGAAGGATTTCTTTAATTCCCATTCATTATTTGTCCTGGCCAGTACAATGTTGTGTGTGTCTGTGTTTTTCAGTTTGTATCTATTAAACATTCTAATAGTATAATGATCTATGGTTCAACTGCTGCATTTTTTAGAATGTTTTAATCTTTTAATAATGCTTATCACATTTGGTATTAGCATTGTACAAGACTGAAGAGATCAAATAAACGATCATCATCAATGCATTATCAACATTTAACATTGAGTATCTTTTCAGTTGCTCTTATCTAGAGAAACTTACAGGAGTGAAAGCATTTCCATACTTCTTAATATAATATATGGCATAATATAACTATGTAATAATATAATTGTAGAAATTGTGCAAGAGTCAAGCTCCAGTTAGGCTACAGTATATGTCCTGGTGTCTCTGTTAACCCACAGCACAATCTGACCATTGACAAGTTTTCTAACCTACTGTAACATCAGCACAATGATGAGCACACTTCCAAGCCGTGCAGGTACTCATGGTTCATTACAACAGTATAATGAGTATAATGAGTGATTTAGATTGTCTTAACCAAAGCGACTTTCATACATTATTTATTGCATACATTTAGTGCATACAACACATTATTGTATGTTGTTGTACAGGTACAGGAGAAGGAATGTCGATCTTCTCCAGGACCCTGTACAGGAGTCGATCAGAGTCAATCAGAATTGATCCGACAAATAAGCGACTGAAATGTGTTTTCTATTAAATAATAATGTTGAGAAATTAGGCTACATTATGGTGCATTGCAAAACAATTCTAAACTAGATTTAAACACGCTGAAATTTAAAAGCAAACGAGTATCAGTAAATCATCTGCGCCTATAAATTTACGCAGACCTAGACATCCTTTGGAACTGACATAATTCGCATGCTATTTGTTGAGACGTTTCTAACATTGGTTTCAAAATCCCTTATTCAGATGGGAAACATGATTTTGTAATCCAAATATTGTAGCAAAAGGATAGTATGAAATAATTGCGATCTGGCTCAAATTATTGCGATCAGGCAATTATGTAATATTTGCGACAGCCCTCAATAGCATCCAGCTGTAGCCCCACAGACTCGGCTGGTTAAAACCATAGACCTCGCTAAAAGTCATACTTTCGTTTCTTCACATCCGTTTCGTAATTTCCTGACCCACTCGGAATTTCAAACTATTGTCACTTGAGTACCTTAGTAACATTTGGACAATAGATGAGATCAGCCCATCAGGGTACCTTCGCGTCATGTATGGAGTTAGATATCTGCCAAAAGGTTAAGTGTACGTATTGTTGGGATTGTAAGAAAATCCATCTGTAAATTGGTATGATCGTAAAAAAAAGTAATACATAAAACATGAAACATACGTGTGAAATTAGATCTGTGAACGTACAAACACCCTGTTACGATGACGGACACATATTTTTTGCTTGTACGAATCTAGCTTTACAATTCTAAAATACAGCATCACAATCTGGAGTTTTTTGGAGTATCTCATCCTCCCAAAAAACAGAACCGAAACTTTCCGGGATGAGTGCTAATAACAAGCAGAGGCAGTGTGACCAACAGGAAATCAGGGAAACTGGAAATAGGTATCCTGCAAGATTTCAATTTAAAAGTCTTTCTTTCCTCATGCATGCATAGTGAATGCTGATTTTCATGTGCGTAATTGCTCTTTGTGCATAGGTTTCATGTGTAATAAAAGTCACTCAAACTTAAAGAAATTGTATTATTGTGTAGGCCTCCACACTTGTTGTGGTCCCAAATACTCAAACAGCATTGCTTTATGGGTCTTTGTTTTTTCCCCCTGGGTTGTTGCTGTAAGATGAGAGTTTGTTAAAATACTGAATAACTAAAACGAAACTGACCTTTTTTACGATCATACCAATTTACAAATGTATTTTCTTACGATCCTAACAACACATACGCTTAACCTTTTGGCAGATATCTAACTCTATAGTCGTGCTCCCGCCCCTTTTGGGGGGTAAGCAACCAATTTAATTTGACTGGCGGTGAATACAAAATCCGACGTCTTTGCCAATTCATTCATACAAAATAAGAACACCATATTGCTTTTTAGCTATTAGGAGCACAAACACTATGGCCAGTCAGGGAAACAATTATTTTATGTCTTTGCCGATCATTGATCGGCAACGTTTTATAGACAAAACTCAAGAAATAGGGGTTGAGTGGGCGAACGACCCAACCCAGTGGCCGAAAATGTCATCCTGATAGGCTATATACAACTACCTTGAATCTCCAGGTAATGTATTTATGACGTCTGTCACTTTATTTTGCTGTTTTGGTAGTCTGTCCAATGTGACGTTACTATAATCTAATTAAATCGCTAACATGTTTAGTAAGCTAACTAGCTAGCACCCTGCAACTATAAGGTAGGCTACAAATGAATGAAGTGTATTGCTACAATAGTTTGCAATGAACAATTACATCTGTTGCTTAATTAAATTTTTGAAGATTCAGTTCCCTATAAGTTCCTTATCATGGCATAAATGCAGCATTTGGACACACTTTGAATTGAGATTATTATGACGATAATCATGACATGAAATCAGTTCAGGGAAGTGAATTTTCAGAATGTTCTATGTACTGCATTTTCAATGCAGCATCAACATTCACTTTTTGACTTTTAACATTACAACTGTTGACTTTAGCATCATTAACTAACATGTGATGAAGTGTTTGCCACAGACTTAAACGTGTTGACAGGACGGGTCCCATAGTTTAGCATTTTCACCCTCTCTGCGGATGGCCTGAAGCCACAGATCTCTTCTTTTGCTGTCCTTCGCTTTTTTGGGAGATAAAGAAAAGCGTAAACTAGCGTTTTTTCTCTTATTCGACGCGCAAAACACAACGCAGCAGCTTTTAGGCATGGTACCAGTAATATTTCCAATTTTGCGCGTCCAATTAATTTTGTAATCCAGTCACAGCAGTTGTTATTGTGTTGTAGTTGTATGTCTACTGTATATTCAACAAAGGATGTAATTGATGTGACATCACAGAAGGGGTCAAATTGTTATTTTTCTAAATTAATTGGCTTGATTTCACCATTGATGTGTTCACAACAACCTATTAAAATAACGTAAATAACGTTATTTAAATACATTCTAACTGATTTAGGTTGGTAAAAATCAGTTTACCAAAAAGTGTCCCACTTTACCTGACTTTACCCTATAACAATATGATTTAGAATACATTTGCGTAGTTAAATAGTATTATTGAACCCACTAACAATATCTATAGAATCACTTCAAATAGACATAAAACAAACTGTTTCCTATGTTACAGCTATCCCAACTAAACATTCTGTAATGTTATTGGCTATGAATATTACATGTACATTACTAGTATTTGCAATGTACATGTAATACTATTAATGTACGATTTAGAAACGGAAAAATGAGTTTTAGCCAGCCGAGTTTTAACCAGCCGAGTCTGCAGGGCTGCAGCTGGATGCCTCTCACAGCCCTAGTTGTAGCCTATATGCTAAGTTTGCAAAAATTGTGAAGAGTTCATTCTGCTGACTAATTTAAATAAAAAAACATTTGTTGGATCATAGAGTTTGTTTTTTATTGCTGTTTATATGTAGGATATTATATGGCCATTTAAAACATATGTCCGGTAGTTGTTGTATATGGACGGATTTCTGGAATTTTAACGGCCATATTGGCAGTGAAAACAAGGCTAACATGAACTCTGATATAGCTCCCACTCACAGTGTTATTTTGCATACCAGAATCAGTCAGTTTGATGTTCAGTTACAAATTTATCTGTTTATTTAGGTATTTAATTTGACTTAGATGTTCAGTTCAACAGTTATCCTGTTTCTAATAAAGTCAAAGAATGTTCATTTCCGACAGTGTGTGGGGTGGTATC
This sequence comes from Esox masquinongy, assembly GCA_016801175.1. Taxonomy (NCBI): domain Eukaryota; kingdom Metazoa; phylum Chordata; class Actinopteri; order Esociformes; family Esocidae; genus Esox; species Esox masquinongy. The sequence goes on along the minus strand of JACXGI010001942.1, from coordinate 33,243 downwards.
GGCCGATTAATCGGCTTTTGACTTTTTCCTACTCCAAACTATCGTTATTATATTGGCCGTCAAAAATCCACTATCAGTCGACCTCTACTTTAAATACGATGAACTTGGATTAGCAAACACAACGTGCCATTGGAACATAGGAGTGCTGGTTTCTGATAATGGGCCTCCGTATGAATATGTAGATATTCCATTAAAAGTCAGCTGTTTCCAGTTCAAAAAGTAATTTACAACATTAACAATGTTTACACTGTATTCTCATCAAGTCAAAAGTACTATATATATACTGCTCTGGAAAAAAATTAAGAGACTGCACCTTTTTCTTTCCTTTCCAGAAAAGTTGGAAAGGAAAGTTGTGTGTCAGAAACAGAAGTGTTCAATTTGCAGTGGTCTCTTAATTTTAACCCTTCTGTTCCTCACCCAAAACTTTCCTTTTGACTTTTTTGGAAAGGAAAGAAAAAGGTGCAGTGGTCTCTTAATTTTTTCCAGAGCTGTATATTGTACCAGTCAAAAGTTTAGACAAACCTACTCATTCAAGTTTATTTCTTTACACAAAGAATGTGCAAAGCTCTTATCAAGGGAAAGGGTGGCTATTTTGAAGAATCTAAATATAAATGTATTTTGATTTGATTAGCACCTTTTTGGTTACTACATGATTCCATATGTGTCAATTCATATTTTTGATTTTATTCACTATTATTCAGCAATGTGGAAAATAGTAAAAATAAAGATATACCCTGAAGAAGATATACCCTGAAGGACATATACCCTGAAGAACAACAATTTTGTTTTTCAAGAAAACAATACACACCACCTTGTTTTTAAACAAACCTAGTCTGGTTCACAAGCTGTTTGACACACCTTGATACTTAGCTCACTCGCTGTCACCTGTACATGTGGCATTGTACAAGTCTAGCAATGACCACACATTTTGAGGGGATTTAACAAGCTCCTTGCCCTAAAGATGTACAAGAAATGTACAAAAGCTTTATTAGATGACTATATTTTGAATTGCTTAACTTCTCCAGTCAGTCCATTACATTTATTTCAGCAATCAGCTGTTAAAAGATGTTTTCACAGATACCCTGCATACATTCCCAAAGATCATGCAGTGCATACAACATTGTATTTCTGGTGAGGACGTGATCAGGATAAACCTGTATGTCGCTTTGGATTGAAGTGTCAGCAAAATGTAAACCGGTAAAATATTATCTTCTCTGCTCCTAGGAGCTGAACTATGAATGCATCACACATTCCCAGAAGGCTAATAAGTCTGTTCAACTGAGGAACCTGGATACTTCCTCCGCAGAGTGTGGGCTGGGTCAGCCTGTCCAACCATCCACATTTGAAGACCCCTCATCTCAGTACGCCAAGGTGAAAAAGCCAGCCCCTAAGCCTGCTCCCACTGCCGCCTCCACCATCTACTCAGATGTCAGAAGGAGCTGACCATGCCCCCTTGTCATGCCCATCTGGATTAGTTGGGGTCAGTCGTTTTAGCACATTCTGACTGTCTGCCTGTTTCATATATCTGGCCACTGTCTGTAGGAGTGATCCATTTTCATAGCCAGTAAATATGAGAGTATCATCCCCACTAAGATATTTTTATGTACCTTTATTTTATCAGGCATTTAAATACAAGTTATTTACATGCACTGTACCACAATTTGGTTTTTAGAGATGCCATTTTTCAGGGTGACGTGGGTGCCATTTCCCCATTTACATTCACTGCGTACCTTACGTGACTCCTTATGCTTTGTTAGAGATAATAAAACGGAAATTAAATAGCCTATGTTCTATGTTCTGTATGTAAACATCATCCTTTTTATTTTCAGTAGCTCAGTTGATTCTCTCTGTTAGTTTGTTTCCCTAGTTTATATTTTCCGGTTACTCAACAAGATGTGCCATTGGGAACTCATTCTACAATATTTCTTTTGATATTATTAAAACATCAGTAATATGAAAGGGAATTGAGACCATTGTAATTCTTATGAAAATGTCATATCCCTTTAATTTAGGTGAATGAAACCAATAATGATTGTCAGTGACAAGGTACATATACACGTCTAGTAGCATTGCATAAAACTTCCTGTTAAATTGTACTGCCCCTTTAGCTTTAATAATGATAAAGCTTTTTTTTGATATGTCCTACAATGGATGCATGTTCCTTTAACTTATTTCAATAATTTATATAGTGCTATATTTGTATGTTAATTACTAAATTATTTTAGATTCTGTAAGTAAGGATTTGACTTGATCATAATATTTATTAATGGCAAATGTATTTCAAAGACTTATGCTTCCAAGTTTGTGTTATTTGTTAATCTACTTATGTGTGAGTAACTGTAATTCTTTAAAAATATATACATTTATATGTAAAAACTATATTAGTTATATTTGTTGGAATTTCATATGTAATGTTAAATGTACCATACATGATTTAATGCCATAGATTGGATTGAATAAGCATTCACCCCCTTGGACTTTTGGAATGTTATGTAACGTTTTTATGTATTCATTATGTGGAGTCGCTACAAAGTGGTTGGTTCATCCTCAGAATTTTCCATCCCATCAATTTAACTGTTTCTGTTTTAAAATCAGCCTCAGCTCCATCTCTGAGCAATTTGCACCCAGTTCTGCAGCATTCAAAGACAACTGTGTCATTTAATACATCATCCCCAGCATAATGCTCAACCATACTGATACGCAATGTCTGATTTGTTATTACCCATCTACAAGTCACTGCCTTTCTTTACGACGTTTTCAAAAAAGATCTGTTTGGTGTTAGATTTGATTTGAATACACCAGCCTATTCTTTTTGTTTCCACTGTTTCCTCACCGTATCAGAAGGACTACATTTTCTACTCTACATTGCATGGTGAAATTACAATTTCATTTTGCTTACCACATACATTCCACTGGTCTAGCGATGTGGTTCCCTGTTGATGGGCATGTTATCTACTGGAAGGTTTAACAGAAAACCTTCATTTCTGGTAGAAAATGAATTGCAGTCCAGAACTTATCCAAGCCATTTTATTTTGTGATAAGATTTAGATTATTGTCATTAACGAAGATGGCTAGAGAAATGTAATCAATATTATGTATCTTGTTGTGATTTCATAAGCCACATTTTCAACTTCAAAATATTTTGTATATCAATCACAAACAAATCAAAATTAAAAATGAATTCCATACCATTTTGTAATATAACTTATATTTGAAAAGTCCACTTCATGGACAAACCAATCAAGTTGGTATGTATGATTACAAGGCACATCATATGAATTAATATACCTAAACATTAAAGGCCTTTTGCTTAACAAGGAACTTCAACATTATTTACAGACCTATTGGGTTAGATTTTCAGAATTTTTGCACAACACTTATGTCCAGTTACTAAGATATATGTTTTCAAGGCACAGTTTACCCTTTACAGAATAACAAACTGGCAGTTCTAAAAATTACTCAGCAAAAATTGGTCAGTAGTGGTCAAAATTTGATGTTGTAGTCTGGAAAATATAGCATTGTCAGAACCATATATGCTGTATCCCAAGTTACATGCAGCTGACTAATTTGTCCCAGAGAAGTGTGGATTTAGATGTTTTTAGACAATGGCAGAAAATCTATTGAGGAAGACTTTATAGGTACTAGAGGCAAATGTTTTCCTTGTCAGTTGATAACAAAAAGTTAATGTTTATCAATAACTGTAAAGGAATGAGGTCAACAGTTCTAACAATGCTTCTGGCACTTCGTTGGTAAAAATACAAACACAAACACACACAAAGGTCAGACCTGGGCGAGAGTAATAAAAAACAGCTCATACATTTTTTAAATCCACATCTATTTTAAGAATCATTTTACAGAATATCATACTAGCAGGCTGTTTGTTTATTTGTTATTACAGTATCAGAGCACAATAACAAATGTGTAATTGTCACGGCTGTGGTGGTAGGACACGGGCACAGAGAAGAAAGGGTGGTAATAATCCATGTTTTAATCAAAAGAAACAAAACAAAAGCAGCAACCAGTGACGTTGGGCAAACATAAAACCAAAAGTATGTACAAACATAAAACCAAAATGAACCACATTGGGTGTGGCCAAACACTGAACATAAGTAGGATCCCCAATTAGAGGCAATGATCTACACCTGCCTCCAATTGGGGAGACCAAAATGTATAGAGGTGCCTAGAGGCACCACCTGCTCTCCTGTCTATGACTATGGCCCCAGCCCAGCGCAGAGATGGCTAGGGGCATAGCCAGGACGTGACAGTAATAATGTAAATAAAGGTCAGTTTCAGTACCCTCTCCATTCAGGGGTCACATAATACATCAGACAATGGATTCGCATTTACCATATTATAAAAAGTGGAATAGTGTAGGAAATCGACTAGTACAGAGTGAACAATAAGTACAGTAAGTGTTATGGATAGCAAATAACAGTATGTATAGAACAATACTATATATTATTTTTTGTTGTTATCAACTGGGGATGTCAAGATGTCCTTGCTGGCTTCAGTTGTACTATTTCTAATTTGGGCGTGTTGCAATGGGATGTGTTTGTTGTACATTCTCGTAGATGAATAGAAAACCAAAGTGCATTGTAGGTTTCAGTAGATTGATCAACGCTGTGATACATTTGTGTTTAGTCCTTGAAAATTATGAAATATGTATCCTCCTGCTTAAGTCTGACCCAAAGGTTTCAGTAACAAAAAAAGCAGAAATCATTAGCAAATGCTTTTGAGTTAAAAAATGTTTTCATGGTGTTCTAAAATACAGTTGTCGAGGAAGAGAAAGATAAAAGGACAATACATGGGCCGAAAGTGATATGAGGAAAGAGAGAGCTAAAGTGAGAGCCAGGAAAGGCAAATATTGTGCAAACAACAGTCACTGCCCGGAATAATATGGCAGCCTGTATACAATGTGCTGGTTAATTACCACATGTATTGTGTTTAGACCCAGCTATATCTCCTTTACAGATTTGCCTATCCACTTTTACTCTTTGGAGCCATGTTTATGAGCTCCATAAAGATAGGCTGCCATAGAAACCTATTTACTGTAGTTTGAGATCATGAAATGTTGTCAGTTGTTGATTCAGCAACTGAACTGTTGTCAGTTGCTGAATCACGTCTGTGCACTTCGCTCTGGTGGCATAGGTAGATTGATGTGTTATGAATTGAGAAGGCTATATTTTACATTATCCTCTATACACCAACCAGGCTTGAATAAGATGTTTTAGGCACAGGGATAATAAGCTAACAGTTCCCATAACAAGATAAGGTCTGTGAAAGGGTTTTCAGTTACCCAGTCATATCCACATACCAAAGTATGGCAGCTTAGCAGTTAGAAGATCTGACCAGTAAGCAAAATGTTGCTACATAGAATCTCAGAACTGTCAGTCTGTCGCCCTGTCCTTGATTAAGACAATTAATCCTAATCATCATTTAAGGCCCTCTGGATAAGTGTCTGCTGAATGACCCAACTGAAAAAATGTAGGGCTGAGGGGTCAGGAAAATTATAAAGTATGGAACTAAAGTTACCCACTTAACCCAGCGATACAGTTATGGCCAAAAGTGTTGGCACCCCTGAATTTTTTCCAGAAAATCAAGTATTTCTCACAGAAAAGTATTGCATTAACACATGTTTTGCTATACACATGTTGATTCCCCTTGTGTGTATTGGAACAAAACAAAAAAAGAAGGAAAAAAAGCAAATTGGACATAATTGCACACAAAACCCCAAAAATGGGCTGGACAAAATTATTGGCACCCTTTCAAAATTATGGACAAATAAGATTGTTTCAAGCATGTGATGCTCCTTTAAACTCACCTGGGGCAAGTAACAGGTGTGGGCAATATAAAAATCACACCTGGAAGCAGATAAAAAGGAGAGAAGTTGACTTAGTCTGTGCATTGTGTGTCTGTGTGTACCACACTAAGCATGGACAACAGAAAGAGGAGAAGAGAACTGCCTGAGGACTTGAGAACCAAAATTGTGGAAAAATATCAACAATCTCAAGGTTACAAGTCCATCTCCAGAGATCTAGATGTTCCTTTGTCCACAGTGCACAGCATTATCAAGAAGTTTGCCACCCATGGCACTGTAGCTAATCTCCCTGGATGTGGACGGAAGAGAAAAATTGAGGAAAGGTTGCAACGCAGAATAGTCCGGACCAGCCACAAACAAGTTCCAAAGAAATTCAAGGTGTCCTGCAGGCTCAGGGTGCATCAGTGTCAGCACGAACTATCCGTCGACATTTGAATGAAATGAAACGCTATGGCAGGAGACCCAGGAGGACCCCACTGCTGACACAGAGACATAAAAAAGCAAGACTACAGTTTGCCAAAATGTACTTGAGTAAGCCAAAATCCTTCTGGGAAAACGTCTTGTGGACAGATGAGACC
>JACXGI010001942.1:5189-26747 GCA_016801175.1 Esox masquinongy | reverse complement strand
AAGGAAGCGATTGATTTCAGTTATTTTTTCCAAAGGGTGTGCAACCAAATATTAAGTTAAGGGTGCCAATAATTTTGTCCAGCCCATTTTTGGAGTTTTGTGTGCAATTATGTCCAATTTGCTTTTTTCCTTCTTTTTTTTGTTTTGTTCCAATACACACAAGGGGAATAAACATATGTATACCAAAACATGTGTTAATGCAATACTTTTCTGTGAGAAATACTTGATTTTCTGGAAAAATTTCAGGGGTGCCAACACTTTTGGCCATGACTGTATAATACACAAAACACAGTAATTTGATATAGGTAGTATGTAGGCTTTTCTTCCCGCCCACCAGTGCCGAAATTTGAATATAATCAAATAATGAACGGCTTCAGTCGAATCGATGAGGCAAGTGAGGAAGGAGTTTTACACAGATCTTAACACACACAATAAATACATCTTAGTGTACAAGCGTATCATTTAAACCCACACATTCTCTGACGTAGTAGCTGAATGAAAAGGAAATGATTTAGCAACCTGAAATCAAGGTTTGCCAATACGTGACAAGTGAGGCATGTAGAAAGAATGTATGAATTAATAATACGCTTGTGAGTTTGATTTGGAAATATGGGACTTTACAGTATGTCAACGTAATACTTCCTGATCTAAATAAAAGTATAAAGATGTCCTCATTTTGGCCACACAAGAAGTGGTAGAAGATTTGTAGAGTAATACTATGGCATTCAACTTCAAGTCTTTTTACACTGTGTTGGTATTGACACTGACAGGTACAAGGTCATACGCACCAGCACAATCACACACCCACATACACACACAATACCAAATTCAATGTAATGACTGTACTCTCTATATAGCAAATTGTTAGCAACATTGTTCAACATTGTTCATTCATAGCTTCAGAAATGTCACAAGTGTAACTGTCCCTCTTTTCTCCAGGAGGCCTTGATTCCACCGGGGGATCAGCATCACATTCAAATCCAGGTGAGTATCCAAATACCTAAACCATTAAAGACCACAGTAGCTTCAGTCTCTTATTGTTACAACCAAAGCAAGAATGTTAACACCCGATTACACGGACGCATCATGCTACGGTGTATGTATACAAGTGTTTGATATCGTGTTGTGTTCATTGTTTTCTGTTATATTGCGATTGTGCCCTATTATGCTGTATCAATGAACTGCACTGTATGAATTCTAAATGCAGGTGGACATGATATCCCAGGCATCTCCTACACAGGACGGGTAACAGCTGGATACAAGACGACCTTCACATGTATGTCCGCAAACTGTGTCCCACAATGCACCTACACCTGGGTGCTGAAGGGGCACACTTTGAATGGCAGTACGTTGACCTGGACCCCAGACGGCCTGGACCGCATTGTGAAGCTCCAGTGTACTGCGGTCAACACGGAGAGTGGCAGTTCTAAGAGCATAGTGACCATCTTGGAAGTGACTAGTAAGAGATGTTTTAGTGTTTAATCTACAGTGTATATATGCATTTGGCAGACACATAATAAATGTAATTTACAAATCTGAGTGCATTGAAACTACATTTTTTTGTTTTTGTTTTTGCTGTCAAGTGTTCTTATGACGACATAGTATGAACAACTAGCTCCCTGACCTGATTGAATGTGTGGTTTATTCTAAACCAAAACCGTCCCTCCATTAACACCTCTGGATCTCCCCCTGTGTGTTCCAGACCCAGTTTCCGTGAGGCCCTGCCCACTCCTGTCTCTCCCCATCTTCAACCAGTCCTTTAGCCTGGAATGTACCGGATCCTTCCCTGGCCTGCCAGTACTATGGTACAAAGACGGACAGACTGTAGCTCCAGACGCCAGGTTAGGCCTGCTTAAAAACAACACCTCCCTGCACTTCAACTCCCTGCTGCTCTCCGATGGTGGCTTCTATCAGTGTGAAGCAACCATGGCAAACCTAGCTCAAAGCAAGGTCATAAGCTTGGGCTACTTGCTAAGCTGTAAGTATACACTTCATTTGAGAAAATCAAATCATCATTCTTGTTGCATACCACTGATGCTGTTTTCTATAAAGCAATACTGTTTTGCTGACATTTTGTTCCTTTGCTAACAGTTGATCATTGGAATGTTAGTATAAGTGGTCCTGACACTGTGTTCCCTGGGAGAGAATACACATTTACCTGCGAGACGACCTGCAAAATTGGTTTGGACTGCTCCATCCGCTGGCCACTCAGGGGGAGTATACTCACTAGCACTTACTTCTCCATTAGCAGAAACATTCTGAAATGGATCCCGTCTGTGAGTGGTACGGTCCAGAACATCACCTGCGTGGTCGAGAACACAGCATTTGGACGATCTGCTGAGGTCACTAAGACAGTGAAAGTCACAGGTAGTCACTCTTGATTTTATTGTAACAGAAGAGATCGACAATGACAAAAAAATGATCTGAAAGAATGTCTCACTTGCTGTACGGATTAATTCAACTACTTATTCTTCTTTTTTGGGGGGGTGGGTGGGGGGGCTGGCAACCATACACAAAAGGTGCACACACCTTTCCATAATGTACTGGCATGTGAGGCTAGTCACAGCCTCACAAATGCATGTAGGATTTAACCGTTTCCATCTTCCAAATCACAGACTAACTTTTCCTTAATGCAGGTCTCACAGTATCAGGATCAGAAAGGGTGAGGCTGAGTGGAGTTGTTGCACTGATCCTCTGTGTGGGTCTGCTGTTCCTTCTACATTCCTGAAGAGGGGGCTATACAACCACAGCAGATGGGCAGGGCGGAGGAAGGAGATTCTTCAATGAGGCCAAGTTCACCTTCAGAACGATCAAACTAAAACATTGGAAATTCTTAATCAATAATTCTTGATAAGTATTTTTTAGCCTTTCTGTTTAGATGACCTTTGTAAAATAAATTGCCAAATTACTGTTGTAATAGATACCTGTGTTTTTGTTGAGTTCCATAGTTACCTTTTGTTGCTTGAATTGTAGGCGGCTGCCCATAGGAGTTGATACTGGCTGAAACCATGTAGGATCCACTGTCTAGGCCACATTGAAGCCATTTTGAAGAACTGCTGATGAGAACAGTGAAGGAGGGAACCCGGCAAGGATAGCGTATTTGATGCCTGCCTGTAGGTCTATTTTGCTTCCTGTGTCGTTTTGGGTTTCTTTTCTGTTTGCGTATAAGTGCAGGTTTTAATTTGAATGATTGTCTTGAAATAGCGTACCATGTACCAGCTTGTATTTATTATGATTGAGAGAGGATGTTGGGTTTTTTGCTGGCCATGTCACGTTGGAACCATGTCTTATTAAATAAAGATATTTGATTTGCCTGTTCGGTGGCTTCAGCTTCGCTCTGTCAACTCAACCTTGGAATGAACATTTCCCATCCCTCAACAGGAACACACATACTTCACAGGGTTCAAATAAATGTGTCAAATGAGAAGCTGTTATTATAGGACATCACTGTGTGATACTGGTATGAGATGAGCCTTGACTACAGAAACAAATGATCATATATTGTAATATACTGAGTGTAGGCTACGTTAGCAATTCTAATTATTTATTGCAGGGTAAGGCTTTACTCCAGTCCTAGCTTTGTCCACGGTATCACGAACATTCAAATCACCTGTAAATTATGTCTTTGTTGGCAAATCTCTATCGGTGTGATAAGATATTGTCTACCCCAGATCCTCACTGTTTGCCTACCATATCTAGTTAGGGCATGACACAGAGACATTCAACAATGGACGCCATATGTCAGGAACCCTGATCATCACAAACTAGACAGTGGAGAACACTTCAGACTTGAAAATGGAGGGAGTGCGAGCATTCTGTCATTTTCTCTTGTTATTTATACACACCTGTCAGTTTCTCTTGTTATTTATAACATAGATGGTGACCTACACTGGACGCAGTTATTGGTTTTGTTATGCTCCTTCAGTTATGACCACATCATACTGGAGGCATTGTTGAAATGGTACGTGCTCTCAGCCACAATCATGGTCCTCACCCTAGCTCACCCTATGTTAGTCACAACCTAACCCTAACTCCAGCACCCGTCCGACAGTGAATTCAACCAATAGGGACTTCTATCAAATTCCAGTGTGAAGTAAATGCATAAATATTAGGTAAGGCACTAAAAAGGATTTGGGTCTCAATGTTGTCTAGAGTAATTATTGGTCTGACTGATAAAGACGCACTATAAATCATTACATATGATAAAAGACCTGAGAGCTTTACAATACAGTATGTGGTCATTTGTATTGGTTTCATAATACATAAAAGAAAATCACGCCCATTGTCCTCCAACAGTTTTGTCCTCTGTTCAAGCTCCTTGGATGGACAAGATGGTGCAAGGCAGCAAGTGTTTCCCCGCTTCTATTCATTAACCTGACTTGATGTGTCATAGACATACATGGGTGCGCTGTGCACTGGCACTGTTGACATAATGAGCATTGTGAAAGGTATGCATCAGTGTTAAGAAAAGTAGAGGAAGATACTTCAGAACACTATAAAACAAAAAGTTTAATGATACTGTATAGTCTTTGCTAAAATTATTGTCACAGATGCATTGCTTGACTCTTAATCCTTTTGCAATTGTTGATTACATTAACAATATGAATATGAGGTGAGTAGCCCCTTTTCCAACAAAATAAACAGAATGCAATAGAAAAGAAGCCGCTCTATTGATAAAACAATGTTTAAATGATCCGTGGAAATATTTGTAAAGATTCCTTACCCCAATGCCAATGCTAAAATAAGTCTGCATACTGTGTGAAGTATGATGGAGACAGATGTAAGGGTGTAGGTTACTCATGGATTCTACACATTCTCTATGTCACCACTTGTCACTGAGATTACACTAAGTGGTCATTTACATCAAGGAAAATATTTGTATAAACAATTAGAAATGACAAACCATAAGCCCTGTTGTAGTTTGACAAGGCAGACTGTTATATGATGGACCATGACATGTATGGTAGGGGGCTGGACACAAAAATACCAATATAATAGTGCAACAGAGCAAGAACAGTCAAATATTACCAACGCACAATGGGGGAGACAAAAGTAAGCGGCCAATATTTTCTTCTACTGGCTTTAATTCAAGGTAACATTTCTTATTTTTCAAACAGTACAGAGAGTTCAGAAGAGGGAAAAATTAAGTACTAAATAGAAACATTATTTACAGTAGAATTTGAATGTAGTATTTTAAAATGTGTACAAAAGTGGATATAGTGTTAGATTTGCATGTTTTATCTTTTTTTATGAAATAATAAAATGAAATAGATAGCAGACATTCAATAACTAATTGTATTTTTATTGTATAAGAGATTATATTGTAAACAAATGTTCTCAGAAAACTGCATTTTTAAAACCAGTAACCTCAAGTAGAAATTTGACCATTTTATTTACAAATGTGTTTGTTCATCAGCAAAGATCAGCAAAGGAATTTATTACATCTTTTCCTCCCAGTTAGGATGTTCTCCAGTGCTGTGGAGGTGCTTCCCTCTGCAAACCCAGCCCGTGCAGGTGACAATGTGACCCTAACACTGTCCCCAGCCTCACAAATGCAGAGTGGGAGCTGGGCTCTGGGGGGTGTTCTGATCCTGACCTGGACCGGCAACCAGCAGGCTGTGTTCCCTGGCTACCTTGGCAGAGCATCGGTGAACATCAGCACCGGAGCTCTGTTTCTGATTTCCGTTACGGTGGCCGACTCGGGGACCTATAAGGTCCAGAGCACCAGCCCTCAGCTCACAGTCCAAGCCAGCCTCACTGTACTGGGTGAGTCAGATTCATCGGCACAGCATTCTAGATTAATTTGAATAGAAGATGGATTGAAGGCAGTTTGGGTCTATATTGTGACTGCTGTTAAATTAAACTCGAACAATTACTTTTATCTGGTCTGCTGTAGAGGTACTGTTAGTTTTTGTTTGCAATTGTGTGTCTGTTGGCATTTTGTGTGGGCCAGGTGACATTTGGCACTGCTGTGTAATAAAATAAAATAATTTTGTAATGCATCTGTTATAAAATTAAAGATAAGTTTGAGGTACACAAACAACTATAAACTGTCAACAAAATATACCAAGCTGTGTGAAGGTCAATTATACTTAAAAAGTTCTTGCACATTTTCCCCACTGTTTATGAAAGCCAAAATGGGCTCCTAAAAATTGCATCCTGTGCCAATATGCGCCAAATGTCATCGAAACCACTTGCATTCAGACTTGGAAATTCATGGCCAACTGATACGATATTGATTATAATTATTGATTATGTATATATAAACAAAATATTACACATCCAGACCAAAGTAGGAAGTTCAAAAATAAATAAATATGCTGCCAATAAATGAATGGCAGTAACACTTTTTAATTGTGCAAATCATCTATGTTACAGATAAAAATGGCAGAATCAAGAAACTCTTTAAAATCTGTTCTGCTTCTGTCCCTTTTCCCACACAGTTTTCCTTCTAGTTTTCACTATTTTCCCTGTCTTACTCTTCTTGTAGACACACAACATCACTGCCCCCTTGCTATCTCTCTCTCTTTCTTTAATATTTTTACTCTCTCAACTACAGAACCTGTTTCTTCAGTGAGACTTGAGACCAACTACACTGGCGACTTAGTGGAGTTCAAAAGCTCTCTCAGCCTATACTGCAACTCCTCTGGCTCCTCCCTGTCTTACCGCTGGTTGAATGGCAGCTCAGAGGTTATAGCCAGAGATGGAGTTCTCCTTGGTGATGGAAACAGTACTCTTGTTATTGTCAAGCTGACACAATATGACTATGGGCCATTAACCTGTTATGTTTTTAATACCATCAGTAATGGAACCACTGTGCCTCTATATGTCAATATACGCTGTGAGTATTTGAGTACACGTAACTCTACCAGATAATTTCACATTGTTTGGCCGTAGACCCCATGTGAAGCTTTAACAGTTGTTGTGTTAGAGTAATATTTCAACAAAGTTTTAATGTAATACAATAATAGGTCCTGATTCCTGCTTATGTTCTATGATGTATTATTATTTTAATAAGCAGATTTTTCTCAAAAACACAAGCGCTCCATTCATTTCACCAAGGGTTTATTTTTACCACAAGGCCTCCCTAGCGATCTATTGTTTCCATAGGCATCTGCTGAATCATGACGGTAATGCATACTGTATCTCCTATCCTACACAGATGGTCCAAATGGCGTGTCCTTCACGGTCAACGGGTTGAACACCACCACCTCTTTCCTGATCGGTTCCAACCTCACCATGTCTTGCTCAGCTCAATCCAATCCTCAGGCTGAGTTTAAATGGGTTTTCAATATGAAGCAGCACAATGAAACGGGTCCAGATCTGAACATATATAACGCTATGCAGAGCCAGAGTGGCCTATACTCCTGTGTGGCTTTCAACAATAAAACCATGAGCTACAACAACGTCACCAGACAGATCACCATCAGCAGTGGCTCAGTGCCGGTGCAGCTGGGGTTCAGTGTATGGCTCCTCCTCTCCTCATTGGCCGGGGTCCTCCTCTGACCTCCAGTTGGTCGCCCAGTCTCACAAATCAAGTTCATCCAATAATTTTTCCTAATTAACTATCACTCACATAAAATAGGGGATGGAACTCTGACAGTGCTGTTATTCTAAGGTGGTAAAACATATACAATTGTTCAAACAGACAAAAACTAAAGGTGACGTTCTGTGCTTTTGCCACATATTTATCTTTTAACTGTATAATCATAGGTTGAAAAAGATAGCAATTTTGACAGGCTGTACTATCTTAATAATTATGCAAGGCACTGTATTTAAATGTGATAGTTTTATTTTTTCTTTGTTATTGTGTGTAGATTGACAAATACTTTTTAAATACATTATGGTTATGAGTTGCAGATATCGAACCCAAAAGCAGACACAGACGTATGTGGTAGAAGGTACAAATACAATATTTATTGTAAAGGGAGCCGGAAATGGAGTAGGTGGAAGCGACAATGATACGGGCGGAGATGGAGAGACTGGCAAAAACTGGAAATTTTAGAAAAAGGCTGTAACATTACAACATTTGAAAAATTAGGTCTGAATACCTCCCAAATGTGGTTTGAATACTTTCCAAATGCACTGCATATATTTACACACATGGATATCTGAGCTAAATTTCAAATATAAAGGAAACGCAATTTCACAAATCATAGTTTGGCTTGGTCTGAACCAAATGGGTGTTTTATCTGAGGTGCGGATGTGTCTGGGTGTTTTATTGGTGCGGATGGTTCTGGGAGGGGTTACAAAGCAATTTGAAGTGCATCATTCCACTGTCTGATGGATCATCTACAAATGGAGAAAATCCCAGAACCCAGGCAATCTACTGTACGTAGGACAGGTCGTTCCACATAATTCAGCCCAAGCACTGACCATAAGATGCTCATGGAAGATTAAGAACCCTAAGGTAACATCAAGGGATCAACAGGCCACTCTTGCTGCAATCAATGTTGAATGCATGAGTCAACTGTCAGAAAGAGGCTGCACAAACTTGACACAAGTGGGAGTTTAGGAAGAAAGAAACCTCTGGTCTCAAAAGAAGACAGACACAACTGACATCAAGACAACTGATATTTGCCAGACAATACCTGGGTAAAGAACAAAACTATTGGAACAAATGTGCTCTGGACAGATTAGTCAGTGGGGAGTTGTTTGCCCACAGTAACAGATGCCATGGTTGGTGAAAAGGATACCCTGCAATTAAACAGAATAACTTCATACAACCATAAAGCATGCAGGCGATTGCATTAAGCTGTGGGGGGACTTGAAGTCAGCCATGCATGCAAAAAAGCCTTTGAATATGACACAGTTGAATTAGTACTGTAAAAGGCTGCACTGTAGGCAAAAATGTCCTCCCAGTTGGTGTAAGAGACTGATAGACAGTTACAAGAAATCACATGAAGTTATTTCATCCAAAATGGGTAACAACAGCTATTGAAGCTAAGGGTGTACTTACTTTTTCTGCACTATAAAATTGCATTTGTGTAGAATATATATGAATATGAATTATTCATTTATATGAATAAATGAGTGCAATTACATTTATACTCTTTCAGTGTCATTTCTTAAATTTGATTACTTTCATCCATCAATACTGTCGAAGTAAAGATTACATATCCGTATTTAAAAAAAAACAAAATGAAAAAGGCAACATTCCAAGGGCTGTTCTTACTCGTTGACATGTCTGTATGTAATCCTGATTCCCTAAAGGAAGGAATAAGGTACAACACCTTGTAATAAGGTACCATGCAGAAAAGACTTGAATCGCAAGGAAACAAGGGCAGAGATGTGATTGTATCACCTGGAACACAATGGCATGCGTATATATGAGTATTCTGTTTGTGGACTGGCAAGGACGGCATTGGACCTGTTTCAATGGTTAAGAAATCATTTCTGTCAAGTTTGATCAAGGAAGTAAAGTGTAGACGCCATGCTGTCTCGTTCTCTCTTTCTCACACACGCACTCATGCATCTGGTGCCAGACTTGAGCAATTGCGGACAACACCAGACAGTCCACTTCTGGATACATTCCATGTCAAGAGCTGTGCAGCTTTCTGAAGATTAGACAACTTTATTTTGTGGAGTGATATTTAACTGCTCAAAAAATTAAGGGAACTCTTAAATCACACATCAGGTTTCAATGAACAATATATACACCAATCAGCCATAACATTATGACCACTGACAGGTGACGTGAATAACACTGATAATCTCATTATCATGGCACCTGTCAGTGGGTGGGATATATTAGGCGGCAATATTCTGTCCTCAAAGTTGATGTGTTATAAGCAGGAACAATGGGCAAGTGTAAGGATCTGAGCGACTTTGACAAGGGCCAAATTGGCTAGACGACTGGGTCAGAGCATTTCCAAAACTGCAGACCTTGTGGGGTGTTCCCGGTCTGCAGTGGTCAGTACATATCAAAAGTGGTCCAAGGAAGGAAAAGCGGTGAACAGGCGACAGGGTCATGGGCGGCCAAGGCTCATCAATGCACGTGGGGAGCGAAGGCTGGGTGCATGTGTGTCGCTTACCTGGAGAACACATGGCACCAGGATGCACTATGGGAAGGAGGTAGACCACTGGAAGCAGTGTGATGCTTTGGGCAATGTTCTGCTGGGAAACCTTGGGTCCTGCCATTCATGTGGATGTTACTTTCACACGTACCACCTACCTCAGCATTGTTGCAGACTATGTGTACCCTTTCATGGCAATGGTATTCCCTGATGGCATTGGCCTCTTCAGCAGGATAATGCGCCATGCCACAAAGCAAAAATGGTTCAGGAATGGTTTGAGGAACACAACAACAAGTTCAAGGTGTTGAATTGGCCTCTAAATTCCCCAGATCTCAAATCAATTGAGCATCTGTGGGATGTGTTGGAAAAAGTCCGATCCATGGAGGCCCCACCTCGCAACTTACAGGACTTAAAGGATCTCCTGCTAACGTCTTGGTGCCAGATACCACAGTGGTCTTCAGAGGTCTAGTGGAGTCCATGCCTACCAATATTAAGCATGTGGTCATAATGTTATGGTTGATCGGTGTAAATTAAAGATAAAAATCCTTACTGTACATTGTGTAATTCGTTCAGAACAAAATTACATAACAATGGTCAATGGAAACCAAAATCACCAACCGATTGAGGGCTGGATTCAAACTCGCACCAAAAATCAAAGTAAACATTTGAAATCACAGGTTTTCCAACTTGTTTGAATTTCATCACAGTAACTCATAATGTGACTCAGTAGTGTGTATGGCCCCATTGTGCCTGTATGGACTCCTGACAATGTTTAAGCATGCTCCTGATGAGAGGGGATCTCCTCCCAGACCTGGATCAGGGAATCAGTGAGCTCCTGGACAGTCTGTAGCATTACTTGACGGCGTCGGATGTACATAATGTCCCAGAGGTTCTCAATTGGAATCTGAAAACATGAGGGCAAGTCAATGGCATCAATGCCTTTGTCATCCAGGAACTGCCTCCACACTCTGGCCACATGAGGCCAGGCATTGTCTTGCACCAGGAGGAACCCAGGGCCCACTGCACCAGTGCAAGGTCTGACGATGGGTCTGAGGATTTCATCCCGGTACTGAACAGCAGTCAGGGTACCGTTGGCTAGCACGTGCGACCCTCCAAGGATATGCCTCCCCAGACCATCACTGACCCACTGCCAAACCGGTCATGCTGGATGATGCTGCAGGCAGCATAACTTTCACCACGGCGTCTCCAGACTCTTTCACATCTGTCACATGTGCTCAGTGTGAACCTGCTGTCATCTGTGAAGAAAACAGGGCACCAATGGTGGACCTGCCAATTCTGGTGTTCTCTGGCGAATGTCAATCGAGATGCACAGTGCTGGGCTGTGAACACAGGTCCCACTAGAGGACATTGGGCCCTCATGCCTCCCTCATGCAGTCTGTTTCTGACAGTTTGGTCAGAAACATGCAAACCAGTAGCTTGCTGGAGGTCATTTTGTAGGGCTCTGGCAGTGCTCCTCCTGTTCCTCTTCACACAAAGGAGCAGATACCAGTCCTGCTGCTGGATTGATGCCCTTTTATGGCCCTGTCCAGCTCCCCTCATGTAACGGCCTGTCTCCTGGTATCTCCTCCCTGCTCTTGAGACTGTATTGGGAGACACAGCAAACCGCTTCAGTGCACCTGTTGTCACTTTCATTTGCACCGAAACAGGTGACATTGATTCACAATTGCTTATGCTTCCAATCTAGACAGATTGATATCCCTGAAATTTAACTGACTTGGTGTTATACTGTGATGATTACGTGTTCCCTTAATTCTTTTGAGCAGTGTACAACCCTGTTTCCCAAAAAGTTGGGATGCTGTGTAAAATGTTAATAAAAACAGAATACAATTATGTGCAAATAATTTAAACATTATATTCAATGTTTAACATTGCACAAAGATAACATTTCAAAAGTTGAAACTGAGACATTTTATTGTTTCTTGAAAAATATATGCCCACTTTGAATTTGATGCCAGCAACACATTTCAAAAAAGTTGGGACAGAGCCAACAAAAGTCTGGAAAAGTTGTGTAATGCTAAAAAACTAAACCTGCTTGAATATCACACAACTAATATGGTCAACTGGCAACAGGTCAGTAACATCATTGGGTATTAAAATATCATTCCAGAAAGGAGGAGTCTGTCAGAAGTGAGGATGGGAGGGGTTCACCACTCTGTGAAAGACTGCGTGGGCAAATAGTGTAACAATTTAAGAATAATATTTCACAGTGTAAAATTGCAAAGAGTTTGGGTTTCTAATCATCTACTTTACACAATATCATTATGAGATTCAGAGAGTCCATAGAAATCTCTGTATGCAAAGGACAAGGCCGAAAACAAATTGGGTGGCTGTGTTCCTCGGGCCCTTAGGCTGCACTGCATTAAAAACAGGCACAATTCTGTAGTTGAAATTACTACTTGGGCTCAGGAACACTTCCGAAAGCCTTTGGCTGGGAACACAGTACGTCGCTGCCACCACAAATGCAACTTATAACTATAACATGCAAAGAAGGAACAAGATATAAACATGATCCAGAAGCTGTCGATGCCTTCTCTGGGCTTGAGCTAATTTAAAATGGGCTGTTGCGAAATGCAAAACTGTCCTGTGGTCTGAAAAATCAAAATACTTTTTGGGAATCATGGACGCCTCGTCCTCCGGACTAAAGAGGAGAGGGACTATCCGGCTTCTGATCAGCACACAGTTCAAAAACCAGCATCTGTGATGGTATGGGGATGCATTAGTGCACATGGCATGGGTGACCTGCACTTCTGTAAAGGCACCATTAATGCTGAACAATATAAACATGTTTTGGAGCAACATATGCTGCCATCCAGACAACGTCTTTTTCAGGGAAGGCCTTGCTTATTTCAACCACATTCTACATGTATTACAACAGCATGGCTCCGTAGTAAGAGTCCGGGTGCTAAACTGGCCAGCCTGCAGTCCAGACCTGTCACCCGCTGAAGACATTTGGAGCATTATGAAATGAAAAATACAACAAAGGGACCCTGAACTGTTGAGCAGCTGAAATCCTATATCAAGCATTAATGGGAATACATTTTACTTTCAAAACCTCAGAAACTGGTCTCCTCAGTTCCCAAACGCTTGCAGAGTATTAAGAGAAGAGGTGATGCAACACAATGGTAAACATGCCCTCGCCCCACCTTTTTTGAAAATATTGAAGCATGCCAAGAAATAAAGTTGATATTATTTTGTTTTAGAATTATTTGAAAAACAAAATCTTGTCTCTAAACAATTGTATCAGGCTTGTCTCTAAACAATTTTATCTGTTTAAAATATAATTCTCATGCATACAATATAGCTCAGTATTTGCATTCATTTTATTCATATTAGGCTACTCATGATATGTGTAGATTTAGTAAAACAATCCCATTTAATCACTACTAGTACATTTTTGTTGTTGTGCTAACTGACAAAAAAGCCATATAAAGCCTGCCTAATTTCACACAGCAGAGTTGCTGTTAAATAACTTCCGCTCATTACACACATCAAACAACCGACCCTGTTCAGGCTTTACTTCTGTCAACAAGTTAATGTTAAACTTTTCAGAGCAATCTGGACGGAATCTGCTGGACAAAACTACTAAACCATTACTCACTTTAATTCTCCTTTCAGAAACACATTGGTGTGTTTTGGTTTACAATTAAACAGTAACTAAGGACAGTATTATTTGAAGCAATTTTTGCTAATATTCTCATATTGTTCAGTTAGAGATGGCAACCATTTGGCTAAAATACTCTAAATGTTTGCATATTCAAATGTGAAGAAATATAACTTTAATTTGAATGAACCAATTGCATTACATCATTCAGAGCAATATTTATATTGCTATAGGCCTTAATGTCAAACAGTCACACCCATGATACTACCACTCCTAAATAGTGTTTGAGTTAGATGGTGAGAATTTCCAATAAATAGAATGTCAAATGTTTGCACTGTGAGTTTTGCAAATGTATTGCTGCAATAGTAATTGTTGTGTGTAAAGTGTCTTTGTACACATTTGTCACGGACCTCAATTCAAGGTCTGTTATTCTCTCTATGGCAAATTCTAGCTTCATGTCACAAAAGAAAGATAACATATCTGATGTGTGTTTGGCAGCTGTGTTGCATTAATGTAAATTTATATCAAAACCCCAAGCCAAAGGAGAAGCCCAGATATTAGATTTACGCTATCATTGGTTTCAGACCACACAAAAAGAAACTGAAAATGTAAATTGTTGTTATAATTAATGGATATTGTTTGTAGAGGATTATCCACTTTTGGTTAATACAAAGAAACTATTTTTAAAAATTACAAACCTCAGAAGCCTATAATAACTTGATCAATTTAAGATACGACAACTATAGTTAGCAGTTATTTTATTCTGTATTTACCATGTGGCTAATTTCCAAAAATGAAATAAATCCTTTCATCTTGGGATGGTTATTGCATTTATTGGTGACCTTAGAAAGGATATTTACAGTTGGATTTTGTAGATACAGTAAACACTGACTGGTATGACTTGTGGGAAGGCAGGACCTGTGGTTAGTGTGTTTGTGTAATGAACTGTGGAAACATGGAGTCATGTCTCCATTAAATCTCTGTCAATATTACTGAGGGCAAAGCAGTCCATGATCAAATAGAAACAGATTGTTCCAAAATCATTGTCATGACCAGCTAAAATAATAAAAAAGACCAAACTACTCTCTTTGGAATTCAAAAGTATTCTGTAATAAATTGAAGTACACAATAAAATATAATACTACACTTTGTGGTATCCTTCCACCGTGTGAACTTGGAATAGAATTGGGTAGCAAACTGCATAATGCTGATCTATACCATCTTTCAATCATGCTGTGCTTATTCAGTAGTATACTAATACTACTGTATACTACATATTGTAGTATCCTTTGACCAATCATTTAATAAATTATTTTTCCTATCAGCAGTCGTCACAACGATTCCCAGCTTAAAGCCATAAGATGTTGAAATACAATGGCTAGAATCTATGAAGAAACCTAGAGTGGAGCCAGGAGGAGGTATTTCCTATTTTAGCTTCGCAATGTGGAGAGAAGAGTACATGGCCTGCCAGATTTCTCATCAACATATTAAAACTTTCAAATTAACAGCAGGTAAAAATACCTTCTCCTCAGGGTTTAAACGTAAATGTGAGTTTACTTTGCATAGTGTCAATGGTCGTCTTTTGGACAGCTGTCAAGTCAGCAGTCTTCCCCATGATTGTGTAGCCTACAGAACTAGACTGAGAGACCATATAAAGGCCTTTGCAGGTGTTTTGAGTTAATTAGATGATTAGAGTGTGGCACCAGGTGTCTTCAATATTGAACCTTTTCACAATATTCTAATTTTCTGAGATACTGAATTTGGGGTTTTCATTAGTTGTCAGTTATAATCATAAAAATAAAAAGGAATAAACACTTGAAATATATCAGTCTGTGTGGAATGAATGTATACATTATACAGGTTTCACTTTTTGAATGGAATTACTGAAATAAATCAACTTTTTGATGATATTCTAATTATATGACCAGCACCTGTACAGTGGCTTTCAAAATTATTCAACCCCCTTGGACTCTTGTTAAAAAGTCCGACACATTTTATTTTGATAAAAGATTACATCAAACAGGATTTAATCAGAGGTATTTGCCACTGATCAACACCAAAAGATTTTATACAAGTCTGTACTTGCATCTGGACACATTTTTGCCCCATTCTTCTTTGCAAAATTGCTGAATATCTAACCAGTTGGTGAATAGTAATTATCTTGGGCCACTCCAGGACATTGACCTTTTTATTTTTAAGCCAATCCAGTGTTGCTTGGGCTATATGTTTGAGGTAATTGTCCAGCTAGAAGATGAATCTTATCCCAAGTCCCAGGTCTCCTGCAGATTTATGCAGGGAGTTCTCCATAATTTGCAGCATCCATTTTGCTTTCTATATTCACAAGCTTTCAAGACCTTAATGAATCCCCATAGCTTCACATTAGAGAGGACGTTCTCAGGAAGATGCATTAGGCTTGCGCCAAACATAGTGCTTAGCATTGAGGCCAAAAAGTTCTAGGCTATTTTGATCAGATCAGACCATCAAATCGTCTTCAGTCTCCCACTTGCCTTCTGGCAAGCTATAGCCAAAATTTGATGTTAGTTGTTATGTTTTTGCCACTCTCTCATAAAGCCCACTGTGGTCAAGCAGCCAGGCTATTGTTGCAGGATTCACTGTCTCACAGCTCAGCCGTGGGAAACTGTAACTCCTTCAGAGTTGCCATAGGCCTCCCTAGCTACTGCCCCCTCGCCCCTCTCGATAGGGTTAGGGTTTTTGAAGGCGACCTGTTGTAGGCAGATTCACAATGAAGTTCTTTTTACATTATGTCAGCCATAATTATTTGGAGGTTGAGATGCGCGCATCAGAGGAGGGATACTCCTCCCTACACAGCCCTACAAAAGGGCTTGCTGTGAGGGAACAAGATTGGCCCAGGCTGGGGTGGTTTCCCCCAAGCACCATTCCATCTCTCTCACTTTGGCAGAGCCAGGAAGGAGTTACAGCTCTCTCCTTGACAATAGGACAAACAGGCTTTCTTCTTGTCCATGCTGCCCACTGCCCCACCATCAGAGGGTGCTGGGGCACAGTCCGTTGAGACCAGTCTGCTCTCTGAGAGAAAATAGAAAACTGGTGGGCATGTGCAGTGTGAAACTGGATACAGACAACAGTGGTTGGGAGACACAGATAGCAATTCGGAGTCAATCCCCCACGATTTTAAAGAAATTATCCACACTCTAGTGCAGGGGAGTTAGACAATGTCCTCAAAGAGGAAATCACGTTGCTAACAGGGGAAGGTGCATTAGGGATTGTTCCTCCTGAGCAAATCCCCTGTCGTTTTTATCAAGATATTTCCTAGTTGCAAAAAAGAAGGGTGTGGCATCCACCTGATCCTAGACTTTAGACGTGCTCCAAAAAGGCACTTGAGAAAGGAAAAACACTGAATGCTGGCACATATATTCTAGCTCTGCTACGATCTGTGCACTCAACTCACATCAACTTAAATATATAAATTCCTGGTCTTCCTGTTTGGACTTTCACTCTCACCTTGGGTCTTTAGAAAATGTGCCAATGTGGCCATTGCCCCTCTCTGACAAAAGGGCATTCAGCTCCTGACGTATATAGACAGCTGGCTGATATACGCCCTTTCCAAACAGGAGATCTTGAAACACAGTCGACTGCTCTTGGAACATTTGGTTGCTGTTGGTTTCAAAATAATTTATTTTCTGGGTTTAACCCTCAATTCAGTTTCATTCATTCTTTGCTCGCCTCTCCGCATTTTATGACAATATTTTGCTGGGATAACCTGCTTCTTAATATAATGTGTTGAGTCAGATGGATTTGGATTTAAAAGTCATCCCATCGGGTTGCCTTAATCTTAGAGATACAAAAATACTTGAAGGAGAACTGGTTCTCTGATTGTGTAAGGGAGGTATTTTACCCCATCCTTGCATTAGCGAGAAAGATGTGTTGCTTATTTTGAATGACTGAGACATGCGCATCTCAACATGAAGCCAGTCATGACCAGCGTAATGTAATAAGAACTTCTGACAAATAGATTAGGGGAGTATTCCATAGCCAAATACCTCATTCATTCTATCAGAGAACCAGGGTTACAGTCATAACCTAATGATATTCAATGTCTTGATATTCATATCTTGGGTGCTTTTGAAGAACCTTTCCATCGTCTTCATTATGGACTTTTTGTTAGGAATTGTACCAACCAACTGTGGGACCTCCCAACCTAAAATAAATTTTAATTTTTACATTATGAACTTTTCTTGTGTTTGATGTTGTGTCAAAAACAAGAACGGAAGGGGAAAAGTTCCAGCAAGGTGAATACAAGTGAGGTATTCTTAAAAGTTTTTTATTTGTTGTTACTAAACAATTAAGTAATTGGAAGAAATGAAGGTCTGAAACATTTTCTCCTAATATTAATTTATTTTAGCCCACAACACACTGATCCATTAATTAAAACTAGTATATACATTTCTTAAGTCTAGCCTTCATTTCAGCACCAGAGAACTGGACAACTTTCATAATGTAATATTGTGAAAGATTCTACTCAGCCCAACAACATCCATAGCTGTGGCACTTATATACTTATATTAGTGCTCGCAAGCAAGCATGTTTATTTATATAGCACAATTCATACATGGAAGCAATTCAATGTGCTTTACAAATAAAAAAGAAAAAAAAATACAATAGAATAAAAAACTTGAATAAAGGCAATTCAATGTGCTTTACACTGAATAAGAAAATAGAATAAGAAATAGAATAAAAACAATATAAAAACATAACTGGTAGTTTCCGTAGTAGATTCCATGAGGAAGCTACAAAACCTGTAAGGCTAACAGTATGATTAAGTGCTCAGTCATAGGCACGTGAAAAGAGAAGTGTTTTTAACCTGGATTTAAAAATGGATACGTTTGGGGCACGTCTAAGATCTTCTGGTAGTTTATTCCCATTGTATGCAGCATAACCCTAACCCTAAACGCAGCTTGACCATGTTTAGTTTGGACTATGGGCTCTACTAAATGCCCTGAGTTTATGGATCTGAGAGCCCTGCTTGGTTTATAATCTTCAAATATAACAGAAATGTATTCGGGGCTAAACCATTCAGTCATTTATAGACTAAAAACACCACTTTAAAATCTATTCTGTAACTGACTGGAACCCAGTGCAAAGATTTAAGAACCAGAGTGATGTGCTCTGTCCTCTTGGTCCTAGTTAACATTCTAGCAGCAGCATTGTTTTGGTGACCGCTTATGACTGGTGAACATAAGATCTATCAGAACACCAGGATTACACACATGGTCCCTGGTTTTTAGGGCCTGAGAATCCAGCTCTTTACTAATACTAGTTCTCTCATTTTTGTGCCCAAACAATAATCTCTGTTATATCTTGTTTTAATTTTAGACACTTTTGGTTCATCCAGGCATGTATGTGCTCTATACAGTGACACAGCGAGTCTATTGAGCTGTAGTCATACGGTTCAAGAGCCACAGGCATAATGGCAGCTGTTTTTAGGGATGCTGGGATAATGCCTGATTGCAGAGAGCTGTTAATTATTTGTTGCAGATCCAATAATATATAGTTACAAGTAATTTTAAAAGAGTCAGATGGCAGTGTGTCAAGACATGTGGAAGCTTTAAGATGTCAAATGGTGTCTTCTAGGGCTTTTTGATCAATTGTATTAAATTGCGACATAAGATCTGATGGTCTGTCTAATACTTTTGATTTTTTCACAAAAGAAACAAGCAAATTAATTACATTTCTCAGTGGACACAAGTTCTGATGCTATCTGCTTTAGGGGGTTTGTAAGCTTGTCGACCATGGCAAATAGTGTGCGGGTATTGTTGATGTTCCTGTTAATCATTCCCGATAAATGCTGTTGTCTAGCCCGGCGTAACTCATAGTTGAAGCTACAAAGGCTTTGTTAATAGATGTCATAGTGGATTCTAGAAGTTAGAAGTTATTCTCCACTTACGTTCAGCTTTCCTACATTCTCATTTCAGGGCGTTTACAATCACAATGTTTCTCCATGGTGCTTTCTGTTTGCTCTTAGTTTTCTTTTCTTTTTCAACACGATCCATGACATTCAATATTTTGGCATTAAAATGATCCAGGAGTACATCAACTGACTCTGCACTTATTGCTGGAGAGATAGCTATGGCCTGCATAAACTGAGCATTGGTACTCTCATTAATGTACCTTTTCTGAACAGAAACAGAGTTTACTTGAACATCCGGGGTGATCAGTGATTTAAAAAAGACATATAAATGATCACACAGGGCAAAGTCTTTAACCATGACAGAGGAAATATTGAGACCATTAGAGATAACCAGATCTAGAATGTGGCCTCAAGTGTGCGTACCTTATTTCACATGCTGAATGAGATCAGAAGTGTCAAGTAGTGCAAAAGATTCTTTGGCAATATTGTCCACAGTATTACCTATGTGGATGTTAAAATCCTCTGTTATAATAAACAAGTTGTAATAAACGTATATAACAGAGAGTAGTTCAGCAAAATCATCAATAAAATTTGCAGAGTATCGTGGAGGTCTGTAAATGGTTAAAAACAAAATTTTGGGAGCACCCTTCAATGTAAAAGAGAGGTATTCAAAATAAATAAAACTACCACGTATATTTTCTTTGCACTCGAATGTATCTTTGAATAGAGCAGCTACTCCTCCTTTCCTACCATTTTGACACGTATTCATATAACCAATTTTTCCGGGTGCTGTCTCATTGAGAACAGTAGCACTACATTCTTCTGTTACCCACGTTTCAGTGAGAAACATAAAATCTAAGTTGTAGGATATTATAATGTAATTTACCAAGAATCATTTGTTGGCGAGAGCTCAGATATTAAGTAAAGCCAGCTTAATAGAGATACTAGGGGTCCTTGGACGAGTAGGTTGACATGTTACAGACAACAGGTTAGACTGGTTTACTTCATAAGTTGCATACATTCGATTCCTTCTATTTCCAATCAACACAGGAATAGAGATACTGGGTCCCAACCTGTTCTCAGGACAGTTGGCATTGCGATTTTTGCCGGACCGCGTAAGCGGAGCCGGCTAAGAAGAGCGAATGTCTCCTACTGAGTGAGTGAGTGACTGACTGACAGTGGCAAAAGCTAACAGTACATAGACGCTATTTGTGGTGGAGGTAAACTGAACAAGAAACGTTAGTCAGTTTAACACAATGCTCAGTAGTGTTTAGCGACTGGTGAAATGTGTAATGCCATGGTGTTATGGTTAAAGACAGTGCCTCTCACGTGGAAGGCTCAAGTTCAAATCTATTTTGAACAACAACATTTATTTATTTTATTTCCACGATACTCTCGTTGTTTCACTTGATGAAAAAGTTAGTTATCGTCACCTTTCTTTATAGTTATTGTATCAATGTCATTCACGAATGAAAGAAAAAAGTACGTTGTTATGCCATGAAATGAAATAGCTTGGGCAGACTTGCTAGCAATTGCTCAATTCCTATTACTATTCCAGTAAGTTAGTAGATACTGGTAAAGCCTATTACTGGCTAATAAGCTGTTTAAATGGCCAGTGGCAAAAGCTAACAGTTCATAGACTCTATTTGTGGTGGAGGCAAACTTAGTAAGAAACGTTAGTCAGTTTAACTGTATCACTATCATTCACAAATGGCCAATTAGCTGTTAAAACAGCCAGTGGCAAAAGAGGATTTGTTCATAGACACAAGAGGCTATACTGACACCCACCAAATGTAGAGCTCTGTAGTGTAGTGGTTAGCAACACAGCCTTTCAAGTGGGCGACCCATGTTCGAATCTCAAGAGGGCAATACATTCTATTGCGGTCCGGCTGAACTAGGCTTGTCTGGTTTCTTGTTACAATAGCAGGGACCCAAAGCACATCACCAAGTATAGTCTGTGCTCTGTGGAGATAAAGAACAAGGACGATGTGGCAGTTGTATAAGCAGTCGTTTTAAACGGGGGGGGGGGGGGA